>CANNZV010002269.1:0-105852 GCA_947561585.1 Caprella mutica
GCTCCCTCTATGTTCTCATGGTGCTCCCTCTATGTTCTCATGATGCTCCCTCTATGTTCTCATGATACTCCCTCTATGTTCTAAAGATGCTCCCTCTATGTTCTCATGATGCTCCCTCTATGTTCTCTTGATGCTCCCTCTATGTTCTAAAGATGCTCCCTCTATGTTCTAAAGATGCTCCCTCTATGTTCTCATGATGCTCCCTCTATGTTCTCATGATGCTCCCTCTATGTTCTCATGATGCTCCCTCTATGTTCTCATGATGCTCCCTCTATGTTCTCATGATGCTCCCTCTATGTTCTCTTGATGCTCCCTCTATGTTCTCATGATGCTCCCTCTATGTTCTCATGATGCTGCCCTCTATGTTCTCATGTCATGCTCCCTCTATGTTCTCTTGATGCTCCCTCTATGTTCTCATGATGCTCCCTCTATGTTCTCATGATGCTCCCTATATGTTCTCTTGATGCTCCCTCTATGTTCTAAAGATGCTCCCTCTATGTTCTAAAGATGCTCCCTCTATGTTCTCATGATGCTCCCTCTATGTTCTAAAGATGCTCCCTCTATGTTCTCATGATGCTCCTTCTATGATCTAAAGATGCTCCCTCTATGTTCTCATGATACTCCCTCTATGTTCTAAAGATGCTCCCTCTATGTTCTCATGATGCTCCCTCTATGTTCTCTTGATGCTCCCTCTACGTTCTAAAGATGCTCCCTCTATGTTCTCTTGATGCTCCCTCTATGTTCTCCTGATGGTCCCTCTATGTTCTCCTGATGCTCCCTCTATGTTCTCATGATGCTCCCTCTATGTTCTCTTGATGCTCCCTCTTATGTTCTCTTGATGCTCCCTCTATGATCTAAAGATGCTCCCTCTATGTTCTCATGGTGCTCCCTCTATGTTCTCATGATGCTCCCTCTATGTTCTCATGATGCTCCCTCTATGTTCTCTTGATGCTCCCTCTATGATCTAAAGATGCTCCCTCTATGATCTAAAGATGCTCCCTCTATGTTCTCATGGTGCTCCCTCTATGTTCTCATAATGCTCCCTCTATGTTCTCATAATGCTCCCTCTATGTTCTCATGGTGCTCCCTCTATGTTCTCATTATGCTCCCTCTATGTTCTCATGATGCTCCCTCTATGTTCTCATGATGCTCCCTCTATGTTCTCATGATGCTCCCTCTGTGTTCTCATGGTGCTCCCTCTATGTTCTCATGATGCTCCCTCTATGTTCTCATGGTGCTCCCTCTATGTTCTCGTGATGCTCCCTCTATGTTCTCATGATGCTCTCTCTATGTTCTCTTGATGCTCCCTCTATGTTCTCTTGATGCTCCCTCTATGTTCTCTTGATGCTCTCTCTATGATCTAAAGATGCTCCCTCTATGTTCTCATGGTGCTCCCTCTATGTTCTCATGATGCTCCTTCTATGATCTAAAGATGCTCCCACTTTGTTCTCATGATACTCCCTCTATGTTCTAAAGATGCTCCCTCTATGTTCTCTTGATGCTCCCTCTATGTTCTCCTGATGCTCCCTCTATGTTCTCCTGATGCTCCCTCTATGTTCTCATGATGCTCCCTCTATGTTCTCTTGATGCTCCCTCTTATGTTCTCTTGATGCTCCCTCTATGATCTAAAGATGCTCCCTCTATGTTCTCATGGTGCTCCCTCTATGTTCTCATGATGCTCCCTCTATGTTCTCATGATGCTCCCTCTATGTTCTCTTGATGCTCCCTCTATGATCTAAAGATGCTCTCTCTATGATCTAAAGATGCTCCCTCTATGTTCTCATGGTGCTCCCTCTATGTTCTCATGATGCTCCCTCTATGTTCTCATAATGCTCCCTCTATGTTCTCATGGTGCTCCCTCTATGTTCTCATTATGCTCCCTCTATGTTCTCATGATGCTCCCTCTATGTTCTCATGATGCTCCCTCTATGTTCTCATGATGCTCCCTCTATGTTCTCATGGTGCTCCCTCTATGTTCTCATGATGCTCCCTCTATGTTCTCATGGTGCTCCCTCTATGTTCTCATGATGCTCCCTCTATGTTCTCATGATGCTCTCTCTATGTTCTCTTGATGCTCCCTCTATGTTCTCTTGATGCTCCCTCTATGTTCTCTTGATGCTCCCTCTATGATCTAAAGATGCTCCCTCTATGTTCTCATGGTGCTCCCTCTATGTTCTCATGATGCTCCCTCTATGTTCTCATGATGCTCCCTCTATGTTCTCTTGATGCTCCCTCTATTATCTAAAGATGCTCCCTCTATGTTCTCATGGTGCTCCCTCTATGTTCTCTTGATGCTCCCTCTATGTTCTCATGATGCTCCCTCTATGTTCTCATGGTGCTCCCTCTATGTTCTCATGATCCTCCCTCTATGTTCTTATGATGCTCCCTCTATGTTCTCATGATGCTCCCTCTATGTTCTCATGATGCTCCCTCTATGTTCTCATGATGCTCCCTCTATGTTCTCTTGATGCTCCCTCTATGTTCTCATGATGCTCCCTCTATGTTCTCATGATGCTCCCTCTATGTTCTCTTGATGCTCCCTCTATGTTCTAAAGATGCTCCCTCTATGTTCTAAAGATGCTCCCTCTATGTTCTCATGATGCTCCCTCTATGTTCTAAAGATGCTCCCTCTATGTTCTCATGATGCTCCTTCTATGATCTAAAGATGCTCCCTCTATGTTCTCATGATACTCCCTCTATGTTCTAAAGATGCTCCCTCTATGTTCTCATGATGCTCCCTCTATGTTCTCTTGATGCTCCCTCTATGTTCTAAAGATGCTCCCTCTATGTTCTCATGATGCTCCCTCTATGTTCTAAAGATGCTCCCTCTATGTTCTCATGATGCTCCCTCTATGATCTAAAGATGCTCCCTCTATGTTCTCATGATACTCCCTCTATGTTCTAAAGATGCTCCCTCTATGTTCTCATGATGCTCCCTCTATGTTCTCTTGATGCTCCCTCTATGTTCTAAAGATGCTCCCTCTATGTTCTAAAGATGCTCCCTCTATGTTCTCATGATGCTCCCTCTATGTTCTCATGATGCTCCCTCTATGTTCTCATGATGCTGCCTCTATGTTCTCATGATGCTCCCTCTATGTTCTCATGATGCTCCCTCTATGTTCTCTTGATGCTCCCTCTATGTTCTCATGATGCTCCCTCTATGTTCTCATGATGCTCCCTCTATGTTCTCTTGATGCTCCCTCTATGTTCTAAAGATGCTCCCTCTATGTTCTAAAGATGCTCCCTCTATGTTCTCATGATGCTCCCTCTATGTTCTAAAGATGCTCCCTCTATGTTCTCATGATGCTCCTTCTATGATCTAAAGATGCTCCCTCTATGTTCTCATGATACTCCCTCTATGTTCTAAAGATGCTCCCTCTATGTTCTCATGATGCTCCCTCTATGTTCTCTTGATGCTCCCTCTACGTTCTAAAGATGCTCCCTCTATGTTCTCTTGATGCTCCCTCTATGTTCTCCTGATGCTCCCTCTATGATCTAAAGATGCTCCCTCTATGTTCTCATGGTGCTCCCTCTATGTTCTCATGATGCTCCCTCTATGTTCTCATGATGCTCCCTCTATGTTCTCTTGATGCTCCCTCTATGATCTAAAGATGCTCCCTCTATGATCTAAAGATGCTCCCTCTATGTTCTCATGGTGCTCCCTCTATGTTCTCATGATGCTCCCTCTATGTTCTCATAATGCTCCCTCTATGTTCTCATGGTGCTCCCTCTATGTTCTCATTATGCTCCCTCTATGTTCTCATGATGCTCCCTCTATGTTCTCATGATGCTCCCTCTATGTTCTCATGATGCTCCCTCTGTGTTCTCATGGTGCTCCCTCTATGTTCTCATGATGCTCCCTCTATGTTCTCATGGTGCTCCCTCTATGTTCTCGTGATGCTCCCTCTATGTTCTCATGATGCTCTCTCTATGTTCTCTTGATGCTCCCTCTATGTTCTCTTGATGCTCCCTCTATGTTCTCTTGATGCTCTCTCTATGATCTAAAGATGCTCCCTCTATGTTCTCATGGTGCTCCCTCTATGTTCTCATGATGCTCCTTCTATGATCTAAAGATGCTCCCACTATGTTCTCATGATACTCCCTCTATGTTCTAAAGATGCTCCCTCTATGTTCTCTTGATGCTCCCTCTATGTTCTCCTGATGCTCCCTCTATGTTCTCTTGATGCTCCCTCTTATGTTCTCTTGATGCTCCCTCTATGATCTAAAGATGCTCCCTCTATGTTCTCATGGTGCTCCCTCTATGTTCTCATGATGCTCCCTCTATGTTCTCATGATGCTCCCTCTATGTTCTCTTGATGCTCCCTCTATGATCTAAAGATGCTCCCTCTATGATCTAAAGATGCTCCCTCTATGTTCTCATGGTGCTCCCTCTATGTTCTCATGATGCTCCCTCTATGTTCTCATAATGCTCCCTCTATGTTCTCATGGTGCTCCCTCTATGTTCTCATTATGCTCCCTCTATGTTCTCATGATGCTCCCTCTATGTTCTCATGATGCTCCCTCTATGTTCTCATGATGCTCCCTCTATGTTCTCATGGTGCTCCCTCTATGTTCTCATGATGCTCCCTCTATGTTCTCATGGTGCTCCCTCTATGTTCTCATGATGCTCCCTCTATGTTCTCATGATGCTCTCTCTATGTTCTCTTGATGCTCCCTCTATGTTCTCTTGATGCTCCCTCTATGTTCTCTTGATGCTCCCTCTATGATCTAAAGATGCTCCCTCTATGTTCTCATGGTGCTCCCTCTATGTTCTCATGATGCTCCCTCTATGTTCTCATGATGCTCCCTCTATGTTCTCTTGATGCTCCCTCTATTATCTAAAGATGCTCCCTCTATGTTCTCATGGTGCTCCCTCTATGTTCTCTTGATGCTCCCTCTATGTTCTCATGATGCTCCCTCTATGTTCTCATGGTGCTCCCTCTATGTTCTCATGATCCTCCCTCTATGTTCTCATGATGCTCCCTCTATGTTCTCATGATGCTCCCTCTATGTTCTCATGATGCTCCCTCTGTGTTCTCATGGTGCTCCCTCTATGTTCTCATGATGCTCCCTCTATGTTCTCATGGTGCTCCCTCTATGTTCTCTTGATGCTCCCTCTATGTTCTCTTGATGCTCCCTCTATGTTCTCTTGATGCTCCCTCTATGATCTAAAGATGCTCCCTCTATGTTCTCATGGTGCTCCCTCTATGTTCTCATGATGCTCCCTCTATGTTCTCATGATGCTCCCTCTATGTTCTCTTGATGCTCCCTCTATGATCTAAAGATGCTCCCTCTATGTTCTCATGGTGCTCCTTCTATGTTCTCATGATGCTCCCTCTATGTTCTCATGATGCTCCCTCTATGTTCTAAAGATGCTCCCTCTATGTTCTCATGATGCTCCCTCTATGTTCTCATGATGCTCCCTCTATGTTCTCATGATGCTCCCTCTATGTTCTCATGATGCTCCCTCTATGTTCTCTTGATGCTCCCTCTATGTTCTCATGATGCTCCCTCTATGTTCTCATGATGCTCCCTCTATGTTCTCATGATGCTCCCTCTATGTTCTCATGATACTCCCTCTATGTTCTAATGATGCTCCCTCTATGTTCTCATGATGCTCCCTCTATGTTCTCATGATGCTCCCTCTATGTTCTCATGATGCTCCCTCTATGTTATCATGATGCACCCTCTATGTTCTCATGATGCTCCCTCTATGTTCTCATGATGCTCCCTCTATGTTCTAAAGATGCTCCCTCTATGTTCTCATGATGCTCCCTCTATGTTCTAAAGATGCTCCCTCTATGTTCTCATGATGCTCCCTCTATGATCTAAAGATGCTCCCTCTATGTTCTCATGATACTCCCTCTATGTTCTAAAGATGCTCCCTCTATGTTCTCATGATGCTCCCTCTATGTTCTCTTGATGCTCCCTCTATGTTCTAAAGATGCTCCCTCTATGTTCTAAAGATGCTCCCTCTATGTTCTCATGATGCTCCCTCTATGTTCTCATGATGCTCCCTCTATGTTCTCATGATGCTCCCTCTATGTTCTCATGATGCTCCCTCTATGTTCTCATGATGCTCCCTCTATGTTCTCTTGATGCTCCCTCTATGTTCTCATGATGCTCCCTCTATGTTCTCATGATGCTCCCTCTATGTTCTCTTGATGCTCCCTCTATGTTCTAAAGATGCTCCCTCTATGTTCTAAAGATGCTCCCTCTATGTTCTCATGATGCTCCCTCTATGTTCTAAAGATGCTCCCTCTATGTTCTCATGATGCTCCTTCTATGATCTAAAGATGCTCCCTCTATGTTCTCATGATACTCCCTCTATGTTCTAAAGATGCTCCCTCTATGTTCTCATGATGCTCCCTCTATGTTCTCTTGATGCTCCCTCTATGTTCTAAAGATGCTCCCTCTATGTTCTCATGATGCTCCCTCTATGTTCTAAAGATGCTCCCTCTATGTTCTCATGATGCTCCCTCTATGATCTAAAGATGCTCCCTCTATGTTCTCATGATACTCCCTCTATGTTCTAAAGATGCTCCCTCTATGTTCTCATGATGCTCCCTCTATGTTCTCTTGATGCTCCCTCTATGTTCTAAAGATGCTCCCTCTATGTTCTAAAGATGCTCCCTCTATGTTCTCATGATGCTCCCTCTATGTTCTCATGATGCTCCCTCTATGTTCTCATGATGCTCCCTCTATGTTCTCATGATGCTCCCTCTATGTTCTCATGATGCTCCCTCTATGTTCTCTTGATGCTCCCTCTATGTTCTCATGATGCTCCCTCTATGTTCTCATGATGCTCCCTCTATGTTCTCATGGTGCTCCCTCTATGTTCTCATGATCCTCCCTCTATGTTCTCATGATGCTCCCTCTATGTTCTCATGATGCTCCCTCTATGTTCTCATGATGCTCCCTCTGTGTTCTCATGGTGCTCCCTCTATGTTCTCATGATGCTCCCTCTATGTTCTCATGGTGCTCCCTCTATGTTCTCTTGATGCTCCCTCTATGTTCTCTTGATGCTCCCTCTATGTTCTCTTGATGCTCCCTCTATGATCTAAAGATGCTCCCTCTATGTTCTCATGGTGCTCCCTCTATGTTCTCATGATGCTCCCTCTATGTTCTCATGATGCTCCCTCTATGTTCTCTTGATGCTCCCTCTATGATCTAAAGATGCTCCCTCTATGTTCTCATGGTGCTCCTTCTATGTTCTCATGATGCTCCCTCTATGTTCTCATGATGCTCCCTCTATGTTCTAAAGATGCTCCCTCTATGTTCTCATGATGCTCCCTCTATGTTCTCATGATGCTCCCTCTATGTTCTCATGATGCTCCCTCTATGTTCTCATGATGCTCCCTCTATGTTCTCTTGATGCTCCCTCTATGTTCTCATGATGCTCCCTCTATGTTCTCATGATGCTCCCTCTATGTTCTCATGATGCTCCCTCTATGTTCTCATGATACTCCCTCTATGTTCTAATGATGCTCCCTCTATGTTCTCATGATGCTCCCTCTATGTTCTCATGATGCTCCCTCTATGTTCTCATGATGCTCCCTCTATGTTATCATGATGCACCCTCTATGTTCTCATGATGCTCCCTCTATGTTCTCATGATGCTCCCTCTATGTTCTAAAGATGCTCCCTCTATGTTCTCATGATGCTCCCTCTATGTTCTAAAGATGCTCCCTCTATGTTCTCATGATGCTCCCTCTATGATCTAAAGATGCTCCCTCTATGTTCTCATGATACTCCCTCTATGTTCTAAAGATGCTCCCTCTATGTTCTCATGATGCTCCCTCTATGTTCTCTTGATGCTCCCTCTATGTTCTAAAGATGCTCCCTCTATGTTCTAAAGATGCTCCCTCTATGTTCTCATGATGCTCCCTCTATGTTCTCATGATGCTCCCTCTATGTTCTCATGATGCTCCCTCTATGTTCTCATGATGCTCCCTCTATGTTCTCATGATGCTCCCTCTATGTTCTCTTGATGCTCCCTCTATGTTCTCATGATGCTCCCTCTATGTTCTCATGATGCTCCCTCTATGTTCTCTTGATGCTCCCTCTATGTTCTAAAGATGCTCCCTCTATGTTCTAAAGATGCTCCCTCTATGTTCTCATGATGCTCCCTCTATGTTCTAAAGATGCTCCCTCTATGTTCTCATGATGCTCCTTCTATGATCTAAAGATGCTCCCTCTATGTTCTCATGATACTCCCTCTATGTTCTAAAGATGCTCCCTCTATGTTCTCATGATGCTCCCTCTATGTTCTCTTGATGCTCCCTCTATGTTCTAAAGATGCTCCCTCTATGTTCTCATGATGCTCCCTCTATGTTCTAAAGATGCTCCCTCTATGTTCTCATGATGCTCCCTCTATGATCTAAAGATGCTCCCTCTATGTTCTCATGATACTCCCTCTATGTTCTAAAGATGCTCCCTCTATGTTCTCATGATGCTCCCTCTATGTTCTCTTGATGCTCCCTCTATGTTCTAAAGATGCTCCCTCTATGTTCTAAAGATGCTCCCTCTATGTTCTCATGATGCTCCCTCTATGTTCTCATGATGCTCCCTCTATGTTCTCATGATGCTCCCTCTATGTTCTCATGATGCTCCCTCTATGTTCTCATGATGCTCCCTCTATGTTCTCTTGATGCTCCCTCTATGTTCTCATGATGCTCCCTCTATGTTCTCATGATGCTCCCTCTATGTTCTCTTGTTGCTCCCTCTATGTTCTAAAGATGCTCCCTCTATGTTCTAAAGATGCTCCCTCTATGTTCTCATGATGCTCCCTCTATGTTCTAAAGATGCTCCCTCTATGTTCTCATGATGCTCCTTCTATGATCTAAAGATGCTCCCTCTATGTTCTCATGATACTCCCTCTATGTTCTAAAGATGCTCCCTCTATGTTCTCATGATGCTCCCTCTATGTTCTCTTGATGCTCCCTCTATGTTCTAAAGATGCTCCCTCTATGTTCTCTTGATGCTCCCTCTATGTTCTCCTGATGCTCCCTCTATGTTCTCCTGATGCTCCCTCTATGTTCTCATGATGCTCCCTCTATGTTCTCTTGATGCTCCCTCTTATGTTCTCTTGATGCTCCCTCTATGATCTAAAGATGCTCCCTCTATGTTCTCATGGTGCTCCCTCTATGTTCTCATGATGCTCCCTCTATGTTCTCATGATGCTCCCTCTATGTTCTCTTGATGCTCCCTCTATGATCTAAAGATGCTCCCTCTATGATCTAAAGATGCTCCCTCTATGTTCTCATGGTGCTCCCTCTATGTTCTCATGATGCTCCCTCTATGTTCTCATAATGCTCCCTCTATGTTCTCATGGTGCTCCCTCTATGTTCTCATTATGCTCCCTCTATGTTCTCATGATGCTCCCTCTATGTTCTCATGATGCTCCCTCTATGTTCTCATGATGCTCCCTCTGTGTTCTCATGGTGCTCCCTCTATGTTCTCATGATGCTCCCTCTATGTTCTCATGGCGCTCCCTCTATGTTCTCATGATGCTCCCTCTATGTTCTCATGATGCTCTCTCTATGTTCTCTTGATGCTCCCTCTATGTTCTCTTGATGCTCCCTCTATGTTCTCTTGATGCTCCCTCTATGATCTAAAGATGCTTCCTCTATGTTCTCATGGTGCTCCCTCTATGTTCTCATGATGCTCCTTCTATGATCTAAAGATGCTCCCTCTATGTTCTCATGATACTCCCTCTATGTTCTAAAGATGCTCCCTCTATGTTCTCATGATGCTCCCTCTATGTTCTCTTGATGCTCCCTCTACGTTCTAAAGATGCTCCCTCTATGTTCTCTTGATGCTCCCTCTATGTTCTCCTGATGCTCCCTCTATGTTCTCCTGATGCTCCCTCTATGTTCTCATGATGCTCCCTCTATGTTCACTTGATGCTCCCTCTTATGTTCTCTTGATGCTCCCTCTATGATCTAAAGATGCTCCCTCTATGTTCTCATGGTGCTCCCTCTATGTTCTCATGATGCTCCCTCTATGTTCTCATGATGCTCCCTCTATGTTCTCTTGATGCTCCCTCTATGATCTAAAGATGCTCCCTCTATGATCTAAAGATGCTCCCTCTATGTTCTCATGGTGCTCCCTCTATGTTCTCATGATGCTCCCTCTATGTTCTCATAATGCTCCCTCTATGTTCTCATGGTGCTCCCTCTATGTTCTCATTATGCTCCCTCTATGTTCTCATGATGCTCCCTCTATGTTCTCATGGTGCTCCCTCTATGTTCTCATTATGCTCCCTCTATGTTCTCATGATGCTCCCTCTATGTTCTCATGATGCTCCCTCTGTGTTCTCATGGTGCTCCCTCTATGTTCTCATGATGCTCCCTCTATGTTCTCATGGTGCTCCCTCTATGTTCTCTTGATGCTCCCTCTATGTTCTAAAGATGCTCCCTCTATGTTCTAAAGATGCTCCCTCTATGTTCTAAAGATGCTCCCTCTATGTTCTCATGATGCTCCCTCTATGTTCTAAAGATGCTCCCTCTATGTTCTCATGATGCTCCTTCTATGATCTAAAGATGCTCCCTCTATGTTCTCATGATACTCCCTCTATGTTCTAAAGATGCTCCCTCTATGTTCTCATGATGCTCCCTCTATGTTCTCTTGATGCTCCCTCTATGTTCTAAAGATGCTCCCTCTATGTTCTCCTGATGCTCCCTCTATGTTCTCCTGATGCTCCCTCTATGTTCTCATGATGCTCCCTCTATGTTCTCTTGATGCTCCCTCTTATGTTCTCTTGATGCTCCCTCTATGATCTAAAGATGCTCCCTCTATGTTCTCATGGTGCTCCCTCTATGTTCTCATGATGCTCCCTCTATGTTCTCATGATGCTCCCTCTATGTTCTCTTGATGCTCCCTCTATGATCTAAAGATGCTCCCTCTATGATCTAAAGATGCTCCCTCTATGTTCTCATGGTGCTCCCTCTATGTTCTCATGATGCTCCCTCTATGTTCTCATAATGCTCCCTCTATGTTCTCATGGTGCTCCCTCTATGTTCTCATTATGCTCCCTCTATGTTCTCATGATGCTCCCTCTATGTTCTCATGATGCTCCCTCTATGTTCTCATGATGCTCCCTCTGTGTTCTCATGGTGCTCCCTCTATGTTCTCATGATGCTCCCTCTATGTTCTCATGGTGCTCCCTCTATGTTCTCATGATGCTCCCTCTATGTTCTCATGATGCTCTCTCTATGTTCTCTTGATGCTCCCTCTATGTTCTCTTGATGCTCCCTCTATGTTCTCTTGATGCTCCCTCTATGATCTAAAGATGCTTCCTCTATGTTCTCATGGTGCTCCCTCTATGTTCTCATGATGCTCCTTCTATGATCTAAAGATGCTGCCTCTATGTTCTCATGATACTCCCTCTATGTTCTCAAGATGCTCCCTCTATGTTCTCATGATGCTCCCTCTATGTTCTCTTGATGCTCCCTCTACGTTCTAAAGATGCTCCCTCTATGTTCTCTTGATGCTCCCTCTATGTTCTCCTGATGCTCCCTCTATGTTCTCCTGATGCTCCCTCTATGTTCTCATGATGCTCCCTCTATGTTCTCTTGATGCTCCCTCTTATGTTCTCTTGATGCTCCCTCTATGATCTAAAGATGCTCCCTCTATGTTCTCATGGTGCTCCCTCTATGTTCTCATGATGCTCCCTCTATGTTCTCATGATGCTCCCTCTATGTTCTCTTGATGCTCCCTCTATGATCTAAAGATGCTCCCTCTATGATCTAAAGATGCTCCCTCTATGTTCTCATGGTGCTCCCTCTATGTTCTCATGATGCTCCCTCTATGTTCTCATAATGCTCCCTCTATGTTCTCATGGTGCTCCCTCTATGTTCTCATTATGCTCCCTCTATGTTCTCATGATGCTCCCTCTATGTTCTCATGGTGCTCCCTCTATGTTCTCATTATGCTCCCTCTATGTTCTCATGATGCTCCCTCTATGTTCTCATGATGCTCCCTCTATGTTCTCATGATGCTCCCACTGTGTTCTCATGGTGCTCCCTCTATGTTCTCATGATGCTCCCTCTATGTTCTCATGGTGCTCCCTCTATGTTCTCATGATGCTCCCTCTATGTTCTCATGATGCTCTCTCTATGTTCTCTTGATGCTCCCTCTATGTTCTCTTGATGCTCCCTCTATGTTCTCTTGATGCTCCCTCTATGTTCTCATGGTGCTCCCTCTATGTTCTCATGATGCTCCCTCTATGTTCTCATGATGCTCCCTCTATGTTCTCATGATGCTCCCTCTATGTTCTCATGATGCTCCCTCTGTGTTCTCATGGTGCTCCCTCTATGTTCTCATGATGCTCCCTCTATGTTCTCATGGTGCTCCCTCTATGTTCTCTTGATGCTCCCTCTATGTTCTCTTGATGCTCCCTCTATGTTCTCTTGATGCTCCCTCTATGATCTAAAGATGCTCCCTCTATGTTCTCATGGTGCTCCCTCTATGTTCTCATGATGCTCCCTCTATGTTCTCATGATGCTCCCTCTATGATCTAAAGATGCTCCCTCTATGTTCTCATGGTGCTCCCTCTATGTTCTCATGATGCTCCCTCTATGTTCTCATGATGCTCCCTCTATGTTCTCATGATGCTCCCTCTATGTTCTCATGATGCTCCCTCTATGTTCTCATGATGCTCCCTCTGTGTTCTCATGGTGCTCCCTCTATGTTCTCATGATGCTCCCTCTATGTTCTCATGGTGCTCCCTCTATGTTCTCATGATGCTCCCTCTATGTTCTCATGATGCTCCCTCTATGTTCTCATGATGCTCCCTCTATGTTCTCATGATGCTCCCTCTATGTTCTCATGATGCTCCCTCTATGTTCTCATGATGCTCCCTCTGTGTTCTCATGGTGCTCCCTCTATGTTCTCATGATGCTCCCTCTATGTTCTCATGGTGCTCCCTCTATGTTCTCATGATGCTCCCTCTATGTTCTCATGATGCTCCCTCTATGTTCTCATGGTGCTCCCTCTATGTTCTCATGATGCTCCCTCTATGATCTAAAGATGCTCCCTCTATGTTCTCATGATGCTCCCTCTATGATCTAAAGATGCTCCCTCTATGTTCTCATGATGCTCCCTCTATGTTCTCATGATGCTCCCTCTATGTTCTCATGATGCTCCCTCTATGTTCTCATGATGCTCCCTCTATGTTCTCTTGATGCTCCCTCTATGTTCTCATGATGCTCCCTCTATGTTCTCATGATGCTCCCTCTATGTTCTCATGATGCTCCCTCTATGTTCTCATGATACTCCCTCTATGTTCTAATGATGCTCCCTCTATGTTCTCATGATGCTCCCTCTATGTTCTCATGATGCTCCCTCTATGTTCTCATGATGCTCCCTCTATGTTATCATGATGCACCCTCTATGTTCTCATGATGCTCCCTCTATGTTCTCATGATGCTCCCTCTATGTTCTAAAGATGCTCCCTCTATGTTCTCATGATGCTCCCTCTATGTTCTAAAGATGCTCCCTCTATGTTCTCATGATGCTCCCTCTATGATCTAAAGATGCTCCCTCTATGTTCTCATGATACTCCCTCTATGTTCTAAAGATGCTCCCTCTATGTTCTCATGATGCTCCCTCTATGTTCTCTTGATGCTCCCTCTATGTTCTAAAGATGCTCCCTCTATGTTCTAAAGATGCTCCCTCTATGTTCTCATGATGCTCCCTCTATGTTCTCATGATGCTCCCTCTATGTTCTCATGATGCTCCCTCTATGTTCTCATGATGCTCCCTCTATGTTCTCATGATGCTCCCTCTATGTTCTCTTGATGCTCCCTCTATGTTCTCATGATGCTCCCTCTATGTTCTCATGATGCTCCCTCTATGTTCTCTTGATGCTCCCTCTATGTTCTAAAGATGCTCCCTCTATGTTCTAAAGATGCTCCCTCTATGTTCTCATGATGCTCCCTCTATGTTCTAAAGATGCTCCCTCTATGTTCTCATGATGCTCCTTCTATGATCTAAAGATGCTCCCTCTATGTTCTCATGATACTCCCTCTATGTTCTAAAGATGCTCCCTCTATGTTCTCATGATGCTCCCTCTATGTTCTCTTGATGCTCCCTCTATGTTCTAAAGATGCTCCCTCTATGTTCTCATGATGCTCCCTCTATGTTCTAAAGATGCTCCCTCTATGTTCTCATGATGCTCCCTCTATGATCTAAAGATGCTCCCTCTATGTTCTCATGATACTCCCTCTATGTTCTAAAGATGCTCCCCCTATGTTCTCATGATGCTCCCTCTATGTTCTCTTGATGCTCCCTCTATGTTCTAAAGATGCTCCCTCTATGTTCTAAAGATGCTCCCTCTATGTTCTCATGATGCTCCCTCTATGTTCTCATGATGCTCCCTCTATGTTCTCATGATGCTCCCTCTATGTTCTCATGATGCTCCCTCTATGTTCTCATGATGCTCCCTCTATGTTCTCTTGATGCTCCCTCTATGTTCTCATGATGCTCCCTCTATGTTCTCATGATGCTCCCTCTATGTTCTCTTGTTGCTCCCTCTATGTTCTAAAGATGCTCCCTCTATGTTCTAAAGATGCTCCCTCTATGTTCTCATGATGCTCCCTCTATGTTCTAAAGATGCTCCCTCTATGTTCTCATGATGCTCCTTCTATGATCTAAAGATGCTCCCTCTATGTTCTCATGATACTCCCTCTATGTTCTAAAGATGCTCCCTCTATGTTCTCATGATGCTCCCTCTATGTTCTCTTGATGCTCCCTCTATGTTCTAAAGATGCTCCCTCTATGTTCTCTTGATGCTCCCTCTATGTTCTCCTGATGCTCCCTCTATGTTCTCCTGATGCTCCCTCTATGTTCTCATGATGCTCCCTCTATGTTCTCTTGATGCTCCCTCTTATGTTCTCTTGATGCTCCCTCTATGATCTAAAGATGCTCCCTCTATGTTCTCATGGTGCTCCCTCTATGTTCTCATGATGCTCCCTCTATGTTCTCATGATGCTCCCTCTATGTTCTCTTGATGCTCCCTCTATGATCTAAAGATGCTCCCTCTATGATCTAAAGATGCTCCCTCTATGTTCTCATGGTGCTCCCTCTATGTTCTCATGATGCTCCCTCTATGTTCTCATAATGCTCCCTCTATGTTCTCATGGTGCTCCCTCTATGTTCTCATTATGCTCCCTCTATGTTCTCATGATGCTCCCTCTATGTTCTCATGATGCTCCCTCTATGTTCTCATGATGCTCCCTCTGTGTTCTCATGGTGCTCCCTCTATGTTCTCATGATGCTCCCTCTATGTTCTCATGGTGCTCCCTCTATGTTCTCATGATGCTCCCTCTATGTTCTCATGATGCTCTCTCTATGTTCTCTTGATGCTCCCTCTATGTTCTCTTGATGCTCCCTCTATGTTCTCTTGATGCTCCCTCTATGATCTAAAGATGCTTCCTCTATGTTCTCATGGTGCTCCCTCTATGTTCTCATGATGCTCCTTCTATGATCTAAAGATGCTCCCTCTATGTTCTCATGATACTCCCTCTATGTTCTAAAGATGCTCCCTCTATGTTCTCATGATGCTCCCTCTATGTTCTCTTGATGCTCCCTCTACGTTCTAAAGATGCTCCCTCTATGTTCTCTTGATGCTCCCTCTATGTTCTCCTGATGCTCCCTCTATGTTCTCCTGATGCTCCCTCTATGTTCTCATGATGCTCCCTCTATGTTCACTTGATGCTCCCTCTTATGTTCTCTTGATGCTCCCTCTATGATCTAAAGATGCTCCCTCTATGTTCTCATGGTGCTCCCTCTATGTTCTCATGATGCTCCCTCTATGTTCTCATGATGCTCCCTCTATGTTCTCTTGATGCTCCCTCTATGATCTAAAGATGCTCCCTCTATGATCTAAAGATGCTCCCTCTATGTTCTCATGGTGCTCCCTCTATGTTCTCATGATGCTCCCTCTATGTTCTCATAATGCTCCCTCTATGTTCTCATGGTGCTCCCTCTATGTTCTCATTATGCTCCCTCTATGTTCTCATGATGCTCCCTCTATGTTCTCATGGTGCTCCCTCTATGTTCTCATTATGCTCCCTCTATGTTCTCATGATGCTCCCTCTATGTTCTCATGATGCTCCCTCTGTGTTCTCATGGTGCTCCCTCTATGTTCTCATGATGCTCCCTCTATGTTCTCATGGTGCTCCCTCTATGTTCTCTTGATGCTCCCTCTATGTTCTAAAGATGCTCCCTCTATGTTCTAAAGATGCTCCCTCTATGTTCTAAAGATGCTCCCTCTATGTTCTCATGATGCTCCCTCTATGTTCTAAAGATGCTCCCTCTATGTTCTCATGATGCTCCTTCTATGATCTAAAGATGCTCCCTCTATGTTCTCATGATACTCCCTCTATGTTCTAAAGATGCTCCCTCTATGTTCTCATGATGCTCCCTCTATGTTCTCTTGATGCTCCCTCTATGTTCTAAAGATGCTCCCTCTATGTTCTCCTGATGCTCCCTCTATGTTCTCCTGATGCTCCCTCTATGTTCTCATGATGCTCCCTCTATGTTCTCTTGATGCTCCCTCTTATGTTCTCTTGATGCTCCCTCTATGATCTAAAGATGCTCCCTCTATGTTCTCATGGTGCTCCCTCTATGTTCTCATGATGCTCCCTCTATGTTCTCATGATGCTCCCTCTATGTTCTCTTGATGCTCCCTCTATGATCTAAAGATGCTCCCTCTATGATCTAAAGATGCTCCCTCTATGTTCTCATGGTGCTCCCTCTATGTTCTCATGATGCTCCCTCTATGTTCTCATAATGCTCCCTCTATGTTCTCATGGTGCTCCCTCTATGTTCTCATTATGCTCCCTCTATGTTCTCATGATGCTCCCTCTATGTTCTCATGATGCTCCCTCTATGTTCTCATGATGCTCCCTCTGTGTTCTCATGGTGCTCCCTCTATGTTCTCATGATGCTCCCTCTATGTTCTCATGGTGCTCCCTCTATGTTCTCATGATGCTCCCTCTATGTTCTCATGATGCTCTCTCTATGTTCTCTTGATGCTCCCTCTATGTTCTCTTGATGCTCCCTCTATGTTCTCTTGATGCTCCCTCTATGATCTAAAGATGCTTCCTCTATGTTCTCATGGTGCTCCCTCTATGTTCTCATGATGCTCCTTCTATGATCTAAAGATGCTCCCTCTATGTTCTCATGATACTCCCTCTATGTTCTCAAGATGCTCCCTCTATGTTCTCATGATGCTCCCTCTATGTTCTCTTGATGCTCCCTCTACGTTCTAAAGATGCTCCCTCTATGTTCTCTTGATGCTCCCTCTATGTTCTCCTGATGCTCCCTCTATGTTCTCCTGATGCTCCCTCTATGTTCTCATGATGCTCCCTCTATGTTCTCTTGATGCTCCCTCTTATGTTCTCTTGATGCTCCCTCTATGATCTAAAGATGCTCCCTCTATGTTCTCATGGTGCTCCCTCTATGTTCTCATGATGCTCCCTCTATGTTCTCATGATGCTCCCTCTATGTTCTCTTGATGCTCCCTCTATGATCTAAAGATGCTCCCTCTATGATCTAAAGATGCTCCCTCTATGTTCTCATGGTGCTCCCTCTATGTTCTCATGATGCTCCCTCTATGTTCTCATAATGCTCCCTCTATGTTCTCATGGTGCTCCCTCTATGTTCTCATTATGCTCCCTCTATGTTCTCATGATGCTCCCTCTATGTTCTCATGGTGCTCCCTCTATGTTCTCATTATGCTCCCTCTATGTTCTCATGATGCTCCCTCTATGTTCTCATGATGCTCCCTCTATGTTCTCATGATGCTCCCACTGTGTTCTCATGGTGCTCCCTCTATGTTCTCATGATGCTCCCTCTATGTTCTCATGGTGCTCCCTCTATGTTCTCATGATGCTCCCTCTATGTTCTCATGATGCTCTCTCTATGTTCTCTTGATGCTCCCTCTATGTTCTCTTGATGCTCCCTCTATGTTCTCTTGATGCTCCCTCTATGTTCTCATGGTGCTCCCTCTATGTTCTCATGATGCTCCCTCTATGTTCTCATGATGCTCCCTCTATGTTCTCATGATGCTCCCTCTATGTTCTCATGATGCTCCCTCTGTGTTCTCATGGTGCTCCCTCTATGTTCTCATGATGCTCCCTCTATGTTCTCATGGTGCTCCCTCTATGTTCTCTTGATGCTCCCTCTATGTTCTCTTGATGCTCCCTCTATGTTCTCTTGATGCTCCCTCTATGATCTAAAGATGCTCCCTCTATGTTCTCATGGTGCTCCCTCTATGTTCTCATGATGCTCCCTCTATGTTCTCATGATGCTCCCTCTATGATCTAAAGATGCTCCCTCTATGTTCTCATGGTGCTCCCTCTATGTTCTCATGATGCTCCCTCTATGTTCTCATGATGCTCCCTCTATGTTCTCATGATGCTCCCTCTATGTTCTCATGATGCTCCCTCTATGTTCTCATGATGCTCCCTCTGTGTTCTCATGGTGCTCCCTCTATGTTCTCATGATGCTCCCTCTATGTTCTCATGGTGCTCCCTCTATGTTCTCATGATGCTCCCTCTATGTTCTCATGATGCTCCCTCTATGTTCTCATGGTGCTCCCTCTATGTTCTCATGATGCTCCCTCTATGTTCTCATGATGCTCCCTCTATGTTCTCATGATGCTCCCTCTGTGTTCTCATGGTGCTCCCTCTATGTTCTCATGATGCTCCCTCTATGTTCTCATGGTGCTCCCTCTATGTTCTCATGATGCTCCCTCTATGTTCTCATGATGCTCCCTCTATGTTCTCATGGTGCTCCCTCTATGTTCTCATGATGCTCCCTCTATGATCTAAAGATGCTCCCTCTATGTTCTCATGATGCTCCCTCTATGATCTAAAGATGCTCCCTCTATGTTCTCATGGTGCTCCCTCTATGTTCTCATGGTGCTCCCTCTATGTTCTCATGATGCTCCCTCTATGTTCTCATGATGCTCCCTCTATGTTCTCATGATGCTCCCTCTATGTTCTCATGATGCTCCCTCTATGTTCTCATGGTGCTCCCTCTATGATCTAAAGATGCTCCCTCTATGATCTAAAGATGCTCCCTCTATGTTCTCATGATGCTCCCTCTATGATCTAAAGATGCTCCCTCTATGTTCTCATGGTGCTCCCTCTATGTTCTCATGGTGCTCCCTCTATGTTCTCATGATGCTCCCTCTATGTTCTCATGATGCTCCCTCTATGTTCTCATGGTGCTCTCTCTATGTTCTCATGATGCTCCCTCTATGTTCTCATGATGCTCCCTCTATGTTCTCATGATGCTCCCTCTATGTTCTCATGATGCTCCCTCTGTGTTCTCATGGTGCTCCCTCTATGTTCTCATGATGTTCCCTCTATGTTCTCATGGTGCTCCCTCTATGTTCTCATGATGCTCCCTCTATGTTCTCATGATGCTCCCTCTATGTTCTCATGGTGCTCCCTCTTTGTTCTCATGATGCTCCCTCTATGTTCTCATGATGCTCCCTCTATGTTCTCATGATGCTCCCTCTATGTTCTCATGATGCTCCCTCTGTGTTCTCATGGTGCTCCCTCTATGTTCTCATGATGCTCCCTCTATGTTCTCATGGTGCTCCCTCTATGTTCTCATGATGCTCCCTCTATGTTCTCATGATGCTCTCTCTATGTTCTCATGATGCTCTCTCTATGCTCCCTCTATGTTTATATTGTTTCCAGAATATTGATTATATATATAAATTATTATAGTGTAAGGTAGATAATAGTTCAAGCTGAAGGTAGTAAACTGTACGATCTTTTGTTATGCTGCGCCTTGATACGAATTTTAGACTCTTCTGCGCATTAACAAATACGTACATATGAATGTACTGATGTGACCCTGCAGTATTAGATTACATTCTTTATATACTATACAGCGGGTTGAACACTTTTTTCATGGCATCCGTAAACTGCACAAACAACCATGGACAAATCCTTATACATATACTATTTAACCAACTGTATAGTATATAGAGTATGTAATGTAATATTGCAGGGTCACATCTGAGCGTTCGTAAGTTCGTATTTGTTTATGCGCAGAAGAGTCTAAAACTCGTATCAATGCATTTAGTTCAAGGTAATACTGAATTCAGCCAGTTTAGTCAAATAAAACGAAGTTAAAGAATAAATAACATACTTTGTTTCTATTTAAATTACATATACCGGGTCATCGAAGCGCCTTTCACAACGAAAATGTAATCATCTTGATATGAACATCTACCTCGTAGTTATTATACCTTGCTTAAAACAATCAAACTATTTTAAAGTTCATTGTATACTAATTAATGTCATTTGTTTATAATATTATTTCCTGATATCATGGAAATGAGAATGTAATTACCAGGGTGTAAATGCCCTTTTCTCACCGTAAATACGTACCATGAACATGCAAACAGAACTGATGATATGGTCTGCATTAAATGGAGAAGTGCGGTATGTGGAGCCTGGAAAATATTTACATTATGTGGATACACACACCTACACACACACACAAACACACACACAGACACCTACACACCTCTTATTCCTATGATGGTGTAAGAGTATAAAGTATTAGAGGGACAAAGCAAATCACACCTCTATTACACTATTAGGAAAAATATTGACCAAAGTACACTTAGTACACTGTACTGTACTATGTACAGTGAACTAAGTACACTGTACTTAGTTCAGTACAGTGTACTGTACTTTAATACACTGTATTTTAGTAAACTGTACTGTACTTTAATACACTGTACTTTAGTTTACTGTACTTCAGACTAACAACTATTACCAAACTAACTAGTACCGATCTTTACTTCAGTCATCAAATAGCTACCTAATTACTTCATACCGTAGCACAGTAATTACAGTGTGACAATGCAGAGAGTGACTGTAGCGCAGCAGCCTCCCAATTGGTTAGTTAATTTGCAAAGGAGGGGGGGGGGGGGGAACTCGCCTCCTATTGGCTGGGAATGTTTGCGAATTTTTTGCACCCTTTGTCATAAGAATGGGGTAATATTTATAGGGTGGATGGGGTAAGATTTATAGGGTGGATGGGGTGATATTTATAGGGTGGATGGGGTGATATTTATAGGGTGGATGGGGTGATATTTATAGGGTGGATGGGGTGATATTTATAGGGTGGATGGGGTAATATTTATAGGGTGGATGGGGTAATATTTATAGGGTGGATGGGGTGATATTTATAGGGTGGATGGGGTGATATTTATAGGGTGGATGGGGTGATATTTATAGGGTGGATGGGGTGATATTTATAGGGTGGATGGGGTGATATTTATAGGGTGGATGGGGTAATATTTATAGGGTGGATGGGGTGATATTTATAGGGTGGATGGGGTGATATTTATAGGGTGGATGGGGTAATATTTATAGGGTGGATGGGGTGATATTTATAGGGTGGATGGGGTAATATTTATAGGGTGGATGGGGTGATATTTATAGGGTGGATGGGGTGATATTTATAGGGTGGATGGGGTGATATTTATAGGGTGGATGGGGTGATATTTATAGGGTGGATGGGGTGATATTTATAGGGTGGATGGGGTAATATTTATAGGGTGGATGGGGTGATATTTATAGGGTGGATGGGGTAATATTTATAGGGTGGATGGGGTGATATTTATAGGGTGGATGGGGTGATATTTATAGGGTGGATGGGGTGATATTTATAGGGTGGATGGGGTGATATTTATAGGGTGGATGGGGTGATATTTATAGGGTGGATGGGGTAATATTTATAGGGTGGATGGGGTGATATTTATAGGGTGGATGGGGTAATATTTATAGGGTGGATGGGGTGATATTTATAGGGTGGATGGGGTAATATTTATAGGGTGGATGGGGTGATATTTATAGGGTGGATGGGGTGATATTTATAGGGTGGATGGGGTGATATTTATAGGGATATATGAAAGAAAGAATTTTGTATTTTGATGCCTATATACTTCCTATAAACAAGCTCTTCGTCTTATATTGAATTCCCAAATTAGTTTTGAATTTTTTTATAGACAAACAGTGTATTTTGTTTGTTACTGGCTATTGCTGAAAAAAAATCAATTCTTCTTCTAGAACTAAATCTACTTTTATTAATTTATTTTTAATATTAGTGGTATAGATTAAAACTGTCACTATATCTTCTCCAAACCCATGCAATTTAACTCATAATGTGAGGAAACTAACGGCAACTTCTCTAGCCATGTCTGATTGCCTGTATCTCTTTCCTTGTATTATATTGTATTATATTGGTCCTAAGTGACTTTATACTAGATATGAGTATTAATAGGACAATAAGGATTAACAGAATTCCTTCCCCCACCTCCTAACTCCTTCCACCACCTCCTAACTCCTTCCCCACCTCCTATCTCCTTCCCCCACCTCCTAACTCCTTCCCCCACCTCCTAACTCCTTCCCCCACCTCCTAACTCCTTCCTTCACCTCCTAACTCTTTCCCCCACCTCCTAACTCATTCCCCCACCTCCTAACTCCTTCCCCCACCCCCTAACTCCTTCCCCCATGTTTCTCTGTAGGAAATTAGGCAATCAGGACCTCATTGAAAACTTTGCTGTGACAGAAAGAGTTGAGGGAAATGAACCAAAGGTGAACAGGGATGCAGGGGTTAGAAAGGTGATCAGGGATGCAGGGGTTAGAGAGGTGAACAGGGATGCAGGGGCTAGAAAGGTGAACAGGGATGCAGGGGCTAGAAAGGTGAGCAGGAATGCAGGGGCTAGAAAGGTGAGCAGGGATGCAGGGGCTAGAAAAGTGAACAGGGATGCAGGGGTTAGAAAGGTGAACAGGGATGCAGGGGTTAGAAAGGTGAACAGGGATGCAGGGGCTAGAAAGGTGAACAGGGATGCAGGGGCTAGAAAGGTGAGCAGAGATGCAGGGGCTAGAAAGGTGAACAGGGATGCAGGGGTTAGAAAGGTGAACAGGGATGCAGGGGTTAGAAAGGTGAACAGGGATGCAGGGGCTAGAAAGGTGAACAGGGATGCAGGGGCTAGAAAGGTGAACAGGGATGCAGGGGCTAGAAAGTTGAACAGGGATGCAGGGGCTAGAAAGGTGAACAGGGATGCAGGGGCTAGAAAGGTGAACAGGGATGCAGGGGCTAGAAAGGTGAACAGGGATGCAGGGGCTAGAAAGGTGAGCAGGGATGCAGGGGCTAGAAAGGTGAGCAGGGATGCAGGGGCTAGAAAGGTGAACAGGGATGCAGGGGTTAGAAAGTTGAACAGGGATGCAGGGGCTAGAAAGGTGAACAGGGATGCAGGGGCTAGAAAGGTGAGCAGGGATGCAGGGGCTAGAAAGGTGAGCAGGGATGCAGGGGCTAGAAAGGTGAACAGGGATGCAGGGGTTAGAAAGGTGATCGGGGTGAGAATACAGTCTCCTTACTGTATCTAGGTACAGTCCCCTAACTGTATCTGGGTACAGTCCCCTCACTGTATCTAGGTACAGTCCCCTCACTGCATCTAGGTACAGTCTCCCCATTGTATCTAGGTACAGTTCCCTCACTGTATCTAGGTACAGTCTTCTCACTGTATCTAGGTACAGTCTCCTCCCTTTATCTAGGTACAGTCTTCTCACTGTATCTAGGTACAGTCCCCTCACTGCATCTAGGTACAGTCTTCTCACTGTATCTAGGTACAGTCTTCTCCCTGTATCTAGGTACAGTCTTCTCTCTGTATCTAGGTACAGTCCTCTCACTGTATCTAGGTACAGTCTCCTCACTGTATCTAGGTACAGTCTTCTCTCTGTATCTAGGTACAGTCCTCTCACTGTATCTAGGTACAGTCCTCTCACTGTATCTAGGTACAGTTTTTTCACTGTATCTAGGTACAGTTTCCTCACTGTATCTAGGTACAGGCCAGTTCACTGTATCTAGGTACAGTTTCCTCACTGTATCTAGTTACAGGCCAGTTCACTGTATCTAGGTACAGTCCCCGCACTGTATCTAGGTACAGGCCAGTTCACTGTATCTAGGTACATTCCCCTCACTGTATCTAGGTACAGGCCAGTTCACTGTATCTAGGTACAGTCCCCTCACTGTATCTAGGTACAGGCCAGTTCACTGTATCTAGGTACAGTCCCCTCACTGTATCTAGGTACAGGTCAGTTCACTGTATCTAGGTACATTCCCCTCACTGTATCTAGGTACAGGCCAGTTCACTGTATCTAGGTACAGTCCCCTCACTGTATCTAGGTACAGGCCAGTTCACTGTATCTAGGTACAGGCCAGTTCACTGTATCTAGGTACAGTCCCCTCACTGTATCTAGGTACAGGCCAGTTCACTGTATCTAGGTACAGTCCCCTCACTGTATCTAGGTACAGGCCAGTTCACTGTATCTAGGTACAGGTCAGTTCACTGTATCTAGGTACATTCCCCTCACTGTATCTAGGTACAGGCCAGTTCACTGTATCTAGGTACAGTCCCCTCACTGTATCTAGGTACAGGCCAGTTCACTGTATCTAGGTACAGTCCCCTCACTGTATCTAGGTACAGGCCAGTTCACTGTATCTAGGTACAGGCCAGTTCACTGTATCTAGGTACAGGCCAGTTCACTGTATCTAGGTACAGGCCAGTTCACTGTATCTAGGTACAGGCCAGTTCACTGTATCTAGGTACAGGCCAGTTCACTGTATCTAGGTACAGGCCAGTTCACTGTATCTAGGTACAGGCCAGTTCACTGTATCTAGGTACGGGCCAGTTCACCCCAGTGGTTCCTCTAATGACACATTTGGCTCATCCACCAGTCGCCCCGATGATCAAAAGACCCAATCACCACAACACCGTTTGTTGTACTCATTACTAGTATGAGTGACTTGGTGAGGGAGGAGTAGTTACTCTGCAGTGAATTGGTGAGGGAGGAGTAGTTACTCTACAGTGAATTGGTGAGGGAGGAGTAGTTACTCTACAGTGAATTGGTGAGGGAGGAGTAGTTACTCTACAGTGAATTGGTGAGGGAGGAGTAGTTACTCTACAGTGAATTGGTGAGGGAGGAGTAGTTACTCTACAGTGAATTGGTGAGGGAGGAGTAGTTACTCTACAGTGAATGGGAGGAGTAGTTACTCTACAGTGAATGGGAGGAGTAGTTACTCTACAGTGAATGGGAGGAGTAGTTACTCTACAGTGAATGGGAGGAGTAGTTACTCTACAGTGAATGGGAGGAGTAGTTACTCTACAGTGAATGGGAGGAGTAGTTACTCTACAGTGAATGGGAGGAGTAGTTACTCTACAGTGAATGGGAGGAGTAGTTACTCTACCGTTACATTTACTCTGGGTATATTTAGGTAAATCTATTCACCCTGTATAATAATTATGTAACGTACAAACGCATTCGTCATTTAAAAGCATTTATTTGCTGTCTATGAAGAAAGGAACAATTTAAATTTCAGAATTATTCCATTATATCAATGGCATTATAATGGTGAAATTGCAACCTTATCATCCATAACATTCGCCATATTTACCCCCCCCCCCCCAAGTATTTCACTTTAATTTAGCCTGAATAACAATCCTCTCGTAGCTCACAAGTACCACAAACTCTAACCCCTTTCAAACAATCCTATTTATTTATAATTGCTTTTTATAAAACAATTAAGCCTGTGATATCCACACACTGCCCAGTGAGGTGAGGTTTACGTACGAATAACATAGGAGTGAACTGTGCGAAGAACGGGGACTATTTTATTCTCAAGAGCTTGAATAATAAACATTTTAATGGGTATTTTAGGGCGCCATTTATTAGAACTAACCAACCACCTTCTGCCATCAGCCACAGCTATACAAAATAAAATAATAACACCAACATATTATTTTGTATTTTAAACTCAATTGTTATTGTTCAGTAATAACTTGTCCGGAGAATTACTTTTAGTGTAAATAAATAGACAGGGTAAATAAGGCAATGTAAATATGCAGTACATAAGGCAAGTAAATAAAGTGGAATGATAAGCAAATAGAATTATTGAAAGCTGTGGATAATATGCAAATAGAGTGCGAGGCTCTAATACAACTGTATTTATAACTGTCATACTTTTAATTGAGCACTTTATCATGTGGTGGTGAGTGTCGCAGATAAATAACTTATAATGGAGAACAATTGAATACTGAGGAATAAATTAGTGTGGACAATACAAACGATTGATGAAATTAACAATTTCCTTATTATGTAAATGACCGTTTAAAATGTGTCACACTCGCCTTCTCAGGACTAGAGTGTACAGAGACTGTGATATCAGACTGAGTAACTACACTCACCTTCTCAGGACTAGAGTGTACAGAGACTGTAATATCAGACTGAGTAACTACACTCACCTTCTCAGGACTAGAGTGTACAGAGACTGTAATATCAGACTGAGTAACTGCACTCACTTTCTCAGGACTAGAGTGTACAGAGACTGTAATATCAGACTGAGTAACTACACTCACCTTCTCAGGACTAGAGTGTACAGAGACTGTAATATCAGACTGAGTAACTACACTCACCTTCTCAGGACTAGAGTGTACAGAGACTGTAATATCAGACTGAGTAACTACACTCACCTTCTCAGGACTAGAGTGTACAGAGACTGTAATATCAGACTGAGTAACTGCACTCACTTTCTCAGGACTAGAGTGTACAGAGACTGTAATATCAGACTGAGTAACTACACTCCACCTTCTCAGGACTAGAGTGTACAGAGACTGTAATATCAGACTGAGTAACTACACTCACTTCTCAGGTCTAGAGTGTACAGAGACTGTAATATCAGACTGAGTAACTACACTCACCTTCTCAGGACTAGAGTGTACAGAGACTGTAATATCAGACTGAGTAACTACACTCACCTTCTCAGGACAGAGTGTACCGAGACTGTAATATCAGACTGAGTAACTACACTCACCTTCTCAGGACTAGAGTGTACAAAGACTGTAATATCAGACTGAGTAACTACACTCACCTTCTCAGGACTAGAGTGTACAGAGACTGTAATATCAGACTGAGTAACTACACTCACCTTCTCAGGACTAGAGTGTACAGAGACTGTAATATCAGACTGAGTAACTACACTCACCTTCTCAGGACTAGAGTGTACAGAGACTGTAATATCAGACTGAGTAACTACACTCACCTTCTCAGGACTAGAGTGTACAGAGACTGTAATATCAGACTGAGTAACTCACTCACCTTCTCAGGACTAGAGTGTACCGAGACTGTAATATCAGACTGAGTAACTACACTCACCTTCTCAGGACTAGAGTGTACAGAGACTGTAATATCAGACTGAGTAACTACACTCACCTTCTCAGGACTAGAGTGTACAGAGACTGTAATATCAGACTGAGTAACTACACTCACCTTCTCAGGACTAGAGTGTACAGAGACTGTAATATCAGACTGAGTAACTACACTCACCTTCTCAGGACTAAAGTGTACAGAGACTGTAATATCAGACTGAGTAACTACACTCACCTTCTCAGGACTAGAGTGTACAGAGACTGTAATATCAGACTGAGTAACTACACTCACCTTCTCAGGACTAGAGTGACAGAGACTGTAATATCAGACTGAGTAACTACACTCACCTTCTCAGGACTAGAGTGTACAGAGGACTGTAATATCAGACTGAGTAACTACACTCACCTTCTCAGGACTAAAGTGTACAGAGACTGTAATATCAGACTGAGTAACTACACTCACCTTCTCAGGACTAGAGTGTACAGAGACTGTAATATCAGACTGAGTAACTACACTCACCTTCTCAGGACTAGAGTGTACATAGACTGTAATATCAGACTGAGTAACTACACTCACCTTCTCAGGACTAGAGTGTACATAGACTGTAATATCAGACTGAGTAACTACACTCACCTTCTCAGGACTAGAGTGTACAGAGACTGTAATATCAGACTTAGTAACTACACTCACCTTCTCAGGATAAGAGTGTACAGAGACTGTAATATCAGACTGAGTAACTACACTACCTTCTCAGGACTAGAGTGTACAGAGACTGTAATATCAGACTGAGTAACTACACTCACCTTCTCAGGACTAGAGTGTACAGAGACTGTAATATCAGACTGAGTAACTACACTCACCTTCTCAGGACTAGAGTGTACAGAGACTGTAATATCAGACTGAGTAACTACACTCACCTTCTCAGGACTAGAGTGTACAGAGACTGTAATATCAGACTGAGTACTACACTCACCTTCTCAGGACTAGAGTGTACAGAGACTGTAATATCAGACTGAGTAACTACACTCACCTTCTCAGGACTAAAGTGTACAGAGACTGTAATATCAGACTGAGTAACTACACTCACCTTCTCAGGACTAGAGTGTACAGAGACTGTAATATCAGACTGAGTAACTACACTCACCTTCTCAGGACTAGAGTGTTACAGAGACTGTAATATCAGACTGAGTAACTACACTCACCTTCTCAGGATTGGGGTAATTCTGTGTTCGGTAAATTTGTTTCCACATTTAAAATAAGTTTTTTTTGTGTTATACATTAATTTTATTTATATAATTATTGACAGCATTAAGGAATTAAGATGTTATTAGGCGGAAGAAGAATGACTCATCATGTTTATTTGTGTTAGCAGGAAGAGGAACATAGAGAGCCTTTATTTGTCACACCAATTAGGTAATGTGAAGTAATTAACAATGAGGCAACTCGTTAAAAAGAGAAAAAATAGAAGATATGAACATATTAATGTTATAACTCTCATTCAGTGAGTTACTCACTAGTGAATGACTCACCCCTTCACTCACCTCTTCACTCACCTCTTCACTCACCCCTTCACTCACCTCTTTACTCACCCCTTCACTCCCCCCTTCACTCCCCCCTTCACTCCCCCCTTCACTCACCTCTTCACTCACCATTCACTCACCCCTTCACTCCCCTTTCGCTCCCCCTTCACTCACCCCTTCACTCACCTCTTCACTCACCCCTTCACTTACCCCTTCACTCACCCCTTCACTCACCCCTTCACTTACCCCTTCACTCACCCCTTCACTCACCCCTTCTCTCACCCCTTCTCTCACCCTTCACTCACCTTCACTCACCCCTTCATCACCCCTTCACTCACCCCTTCACTCACCCCTTCACTCACCCCTTCACTCACCCCTTCACTCACCCCTTCACATCACCCCTTCACTCACCCCTTTGCTGGTCAAATTACCGCTTAATTTCAGTCTTTCACAACTTACAATGGTGGGCAAATTAACAAGGATTGCTATAATTGCATCATGGGGGAGGGGGGGGGGGGAGGATTTAGGAGGGGGTACAGAAGGGGGGAAGGGGGTATTTTTCGCGTAAGGCCTACCATGTAAATTTACTTTTCCCTATTAACTGCTGTGATATTTGGGAGAATTTTAACCCTAAGAAAACCTCTCATAATTTTTAGCAATAAGAGAAGTGCAACCTATTGGTTTGGGTGCATTACTAAACTGTAATGACATTGTGGAGACAAAGTACTTTGATAGTGGTACTGACCAGTTGTCAAATTAAAAGAAAAGATAATTTTTTTTTAAATTTATAATAAGAGAAATGATTTGGCGAAAAGTCACTCGCAATTTATTATAAATTTAGAATTATCATCACTCTCTTTCCATGGGAAATTACGACAAAACTTACCGTCAATAATGATGAAATTTTGCTACTTTCCTATGAAACACAAACGCTATTTACCGTAAATGAGTGTAGACCGATTGTAAATTAACGGACAGTGAGATTTGTGCTACGAATTATCGGTCATTTTCACATCTTAGGACATATAATATATACCATATAATAATTCTTATTCTATTTAGATAGAAATTGGTATCCATGTTGCCTGCACTAAATAATATAACTATTATACAGTTTTTCGTTTATGACCGAAGATGTGAAACAGATCGATAACTCGTAAGTTACCCCAGTCACTGCAGTTCATTTTTAACAGTGCCCACTTAGTGTCATTGCGAGGGCGTAGTCACTGTCAAATATTTGTCATTAGTCACTGTCAAATATTTGTCATTAGTGCCAAATGTTTGTCATTAATAACATTAGTTGCACTCACAGGTGCGTATGAGGTGACAGAGTCAACACTGAAGCCATCAGCAAAGTGTAAATAACTTGTCTCCTGGAGTAGGGAACACAATGTCCTAAAGCTACTATTATATTTACAAAAAACCTCCCAAAATCCTTACTCTAGTCTCTTAAATTGATAGTAAGTACTCCCAATATATATTATCTATATATAGTATTTACTATTCAAATTGTGTCTCCGCTTCCCCGGCGTAATGATATTTATTCAATATGCAAACCTACCGACGTTTCTCCATTGACGAGCACTCCATATTAAACTTCAATTTACATATTAAATATTTAGTTAAATCATTTCCAGAGGTACCGTCATGCCCTAAAGTATTGATATCATGAAGTAATATGTCATTATTGACTATTGTTAAATTAATTAAATATCAGATTATCACTGAATGGAAGTGAATTATGCAGCATCTAATTCCTATGTAGAAAGGCAAGTACCATTTCTATTATTGCAGTTTGTTGGAATATTCCAGTTTAAGGAAAAGATGACATCTAAGTAGTAACCCAATACAGGAGACACTAGTAAGCACAATGCAGGCAGCACTGCATTGATGGTTTGACAATGCATGCTTTGTGGTTATGACAAGGCATCATAAATGGTTGCTTTAGCGCCTCTTTCCCCTGTTTCTGATGCTAGACAATCCTCAAAATACTCATCACATTATGGCAAAATAGAGAGCAATGTAGGGAGTGGTGTAGTGTGCCTCTTTAATGCCATCACTATGTAGTACCAAAACAATATATACAAATATATTTTTCAATTAGATAATATAGTTACTACTAATTTAGTATCGATGATAAATATATATTTTATAACGGTTGTTGGTGTACAACCAGCCGGCTATTACAACCAATAGCCGGCTATTACAACAATAGCCGGCTATTACAACCAATAGCCGGCTATTACAACCAATAGCCGGCTATTACAACCAATCCATAATAAAATATAGGTAATATAAATATTCCATTTTCCATTTCTTCACATAATTACATTAGGTTATAATTTAATAGATTAGAACTTTAAAACGGGAATGCACTGAAATGAAGACAATTCCGAGGGAAATGAAGAGTTCAATTCCATCCATATTACTTTGGTGATCATTCAAATAATTATTTATGAGGGGGGGGGGGGGGGGGAAGACCCTATCCTGTCCGATGCATTTTCAGCAATTAATGTCGTTAGAGTCTATTAAGAAATTCCTTGGGGGGGGGGGTGTCATTAACTGCATATATTAATAATAACTGCATTAACTGAGAGATAATAAATTAAAAGGTAAAACAGTAATGGAATTAAACCTCATATTTGGTATAAATTTTACATATGCTCCTAGAAAAAAGCTAAAAATGTATAATTACTAATGACAATTCACCTGGTGGTGATATTTGAAAAAATCACAGTGAAATATTTTATTTGGGCAGTGTCGAGTCGGAAAATTTCTCCTCAGCAGTCGTTGAATACCGTCGATTTTTTTTTTCTCGGGAATTTTAGATAGGAATGTCCGACGAAAGATGATGAACTGTAATTTATTATAAATAACGGTTGAATTTTTGTCGTATCATTAATTCCATCTTCGATAATAATCGTTAACCAAAAGAATACTATCCTCTATAATATTTATCGAGTAACCAGTAATTATCATTCTGTACAATGTACATTTCTCATTGGATATTAACATAGGGACTGATTCTTTTTGACACACAGTGTACACACATATCTTTGCAGTATCCACTAATTAATGGTGTTATCCATTCCACATATCTTTACAGTATCCACTAATTAATGGTGTTATTCATACACATATCTTTGCAGTATCCACTAATTAATGGTGTTATCCATTCACATATCTTAGCAGTATCCACTAATTAATGGTGTTATCCATACACATATCTTAGCAGTATCCACTAATTAATGGTGTTATCCATTCACATATCTTAGCAGTATCCACTAATTAATGGTGTTATCCATACACATATCTTTGCAGCATCCACTAATTAATGGTGTTATCCATACACATATCTTAGCAGTATCCACTAATTAATGGTGTTATCAATTCACATATCTTAGCAGTATCCACTAATTAATGGTGTTATCCATACACATATCTTTGCAGTATCCACTAATTAATGGTGTTATCCATTCACATATCTTAGCAGTATCCACTAATTAATGGTGTTATCCATTCACATATCTTTGCAGTATCCACTAATTAATGGTGTTATCCATTCACATATCTTTGCAGTATCCACTAATTAATGGTGTTATCCATTCACATATCTTAGCAGTATCCACTAATTAATGGTGTTATCCATTCACTAGTCCTGTAACTCATTTGCTATCCAAAGTCTGGATATCTTCCCTTCAAAGCTGTAGAACGCATTTCGTTTTTCCTAATTTGGTGCATCCATCGATCCTGAATGTGATGAATGGAGTCCATGGAGTGAGAGAGGGGCCCACTGGGAGAAAATGGCCTCCCAGAGACACAACATGGGATGTTGGGTACCAGGGATACAAATGTGCGACTGGGATACATACATGTAGCAGGGAAACATTAAATTAACTATAAATACTTTATCACAATATGGCGCTATAACACTTAGTTGTAACCATTAAAATTAGGCAAAGTTATCTGTCATAACTATTGATGAAGCCTTCTTGTTGCTATTTTACGCAGATGATAAACTAAAGATCTTATTAAATCTAATAACTAATTAATTAATTACAGGTAAAGCTCGTACAGTGGACGATCTTCTAACGCACGATCTTTTAATTCTTTTGTCCTAAAAAGGACAAAAATTGGTCGTTCTACATGACGTACCGCTCACTACAACGACCACATTGAATTACGTGTTTTAACACATATTTTATCCGCCTACCAAGTATCTTTCCAATCATTTATTATATTCAGAAGTATTACAATTTACGAAATTACAATCAAAACTTGGTATATAGTTTTTCAGATTTTCAGTATTTTGATTTTGTTAGCTGTACCGCTACCGCCACATTTACTTTGATTAGAAAAGTTCTTTAGAAATTAAAAAGAGGTATAACTATTATATGCTATAGAATAGTTATAGTTATCCAACCTTTTTAAGTTTTATAAATATAAAGAATTTTTTCATTAAAATTTTCCTTTAATAATAATCTGAGATTGAAATGCTGTTAGAGAAAACTTGCAATATTTAAATTCCCAACTGAAGTAAAACTTCAGGCGCGCATAGCGTCCATTGATCGGCATAGCGGACACTTTTCTGATACATGTGCTGTCCGCTGTACGAGCTTTACCTATAGATGACATTTGGTAAATAATGTCACACTGCCACTAGTCTCTACAATGTAACTAATGCAGTACACTGACATTGGTAAGAGTGTCCATCATACAGCCTTAGTAACCTATCTCTCTCACTGCTATTCACTGTCACCAACTGTCATTTTAGTACCTTTGAAAATTGCAAAAGGTTATTGTTTTGATCGGCATTTATTTATTTGTAAATTTTGTCATCATCACTAAATTGTAACCTTGTTATTTGCTTAACTGAAAAAGTATCAAGGTCATCTTGGGAGCCATTGGGTTAAAGGTCAAAGTCATTTGTAACTAGAACAAATAGCAGTGGTGAAGGTATGCACTCCACGAGTTCCCGTTCAGGTTGACTATTTCACTACATTTTTCTACTCCAATTGACTATTACCCCCTTCTTTCCCCCTTCCTCCCCCCCCCCCGTTAATTAGAGAGTTCACCCCCTCTCTCACAGCAGAGTGGTTCCTTTGTGTGTCACAGAGGACGCTTCGTTAGCTAGCGCTGCCATTGTAAATAGCAGGGGGGGGGGGGGGGGTGTTTGAGAGTCTCAGTGTACCAGTACCTCAGTACGGTATGATGAACAGTATTTCACCTAAAGAAAAGAGTGGCTATTAGCATTCTGTAGTTGATTTACAGTTTTTAACACAAGGGAAAATATTGTTAATGTATTTGTATAATGGAAGAATGTAACCACCTACCTACCTTTATTTCCATTTTGCTTCATTTTTTGTTTGTTTCAGAAATTCTGCTATTGACAGTAATATTTTTCGCTTCCATCAATTCACGCAATGTACAGGCAAATAAAAGGTAACTGTGATGAACTTTCACACTTTACTAATTTCACAATTCCAAAAATAAAAAAATAAAATGCTAATTCAAACTGGTCTGGGTACACGATGGCAAATTTGAAGGATGTGAAAGTGATAGGAAGTAAGAAAACTGTTATTAGTGAAATTAGGCGACTCTGATAGTACATCAATAGGGATCAACTTTACTTTAAGGACCCAAAATTTTCAAACTATACCCCAAGTGTAGTTTAAAGACCCCAGTGTTAATCCAAGTGTAGTTTAAGGACCCCAGTGTTAACCCAAGTGTAGTTTAAGGACCCCAGTGTTAATCCAAGTGTAGTTTAAAGACCCCAGTGTTAATCCAAGTGTAGTTTAAGGACCCCAGTGTTAACCCAAGTGTAGTTTAAGGACCCCAGTGTTAACCCAAGTATAGTTTAAGGACCACAGTGTTAACCCAAGTGTAGTTTAAAGACCCAAGTGTTAATCCAAGTGTAGTTTAAGGACCCCAGTGTTAACCCAAGTGTAGTTTAAGGACTCCAGTGTTAACCCAAGTGTAGTTTAAGGACTCCAGTGTTAACCCAAGTGTAGTTTAAGGACTCCAGTGTTAATCCAAGTGTAGTTTAAAGACCCCAGTGTTAATCCAAGTGTAGTTTAAGGACCCCAGTGTTAACCCAAGTGTAGTTTAAGGACTCCAGTGTTAACCCAAGTGTAGTTTAAGGACTCCAGTGTTAACCCAAGTGTAGTTTAAGGACTCCAGTGTTAACCCAAGTGTAGTTTAAAGACCCCAGTGTTAATCCAAGTGTAGTTTAAGGACTCCAGTGTTAACCCAAGTGTAGTTTAAGGACTCCAGTGTTAATCCAAGTGTAGTTTAAGGACTCCAGTGTTAATCCAAATGTACTTTAAGGACATCAGTTAATTTTTTAATTTACTTATGCTAAGGTGTTCTGCATGTCTTGACTGCAATAAAATCGAAATAATTCTTCTCCTACGGTGTTCTTAGCAACAAAAAAAGGGCAGAGCAACATTCCAAACAGAAATTCTACCTCTACTTGGTGAAGATCCACTACCGGCCATTGAATGGACTAAAGGAAACCTCTTAATTAATAGAAACATTATACGGTTATTATCTAATGGGAAGAAAATCAAAAAGAAATTTAAACTTAAAGGAAACCTACCTAGATGATCAGATGTTATTCCATTTACAGTAATAAGCAATGATTCACTAATCAGAAAGGAAAAATGTATTCACATTTTGACTCCCTCTTTATTATGTTTTTTTCATTCCTTATTAAATGCGGAAAGTTTATTCAATGTGTTTTAATTGGCATAAATATCACCCAAGTGTATTTTAAGGCCCCAAAAAACCCAAGTGTAATTTATTTACCACAGATTGAGCTGGGGTAGATACACTAAACTTGACCCCATCAATAGTATATTAATAAAATTACTTATGTAGTTATTTTTAACAAAAGTAAAGTTGTATTATGTTGACGTTTCTTGCTAATGCAGTTCCATCAGATTTATTTTTTCATTTATGGGAATTTTTAAAGAGATTTTAATTCTGAACCAAAGAACGAAGTGCCTTCATTAATGCTATTATTATAACAAAGTAAACTAATACTTTAAATGATATTCCTTAAATTATAATAAATTATAGCTTAGCTTTTGTGTCACCTCAAGGAAGGAAAACTCTAGCAACAAATAGGGTGATTTTATTCATAATTTAGTTTGTCTCAGCCACCACAGTACTTCTTTCCCTCACATTTTCTCCTTGTTAAAAACTTCAAAGCTTTAATTATTTATAAAATAGAATCAAAATGGCAAATTTTATTTCTAAAGTCTTTGTTTGAAGTGATGCCATCAAAGCAAATTACGCGCTAAAAATAAGGAGATGTTTCACAAATAAGATGGTTACATTTTAAACTAGCACCACTAAATAAAGCACTGAAAGCTCTTTGATAGTAACTAGTAAAATCACTTCTCTTCGTTGCTATGATGTGGTGTACTTCTCAGCAGTTAAAGTAAGAAATATTCTGCTATGGTAAGAAATATACAATTAGTAATGAAGAAAAAACATCTGGAGAAAAGTCTTTGGTAATTGTAAGACAATTTAATAATTGTGCCAGTATTACGACTAATAATTATTGGAACAGTTCGTAGTTTTGATAATCAGGAGGGAAAAATATACATTCATTTATAATCAGTATATGTTTTAACAATAGGTACTTGCAATTAAATAAAACCGTTTACCCATTACATGTATTAAATATTAATGAATTAAATACTAATGCTTCAATTTTGAGACTATACTTTTTAGTAATTTGCTACACAGATAATTATTTACTGTGTGTCTGATTAGCTGCTGTGATTGAGACTTTGCCCTATGTACTGTACACCAAGTGATACTTCTTAATTCTGCCGAGTTTATTATTTTTATAGAGAACTTATTTTAGATAGTGAGGTATAGAATATATTTTAGATAGTGAGGCATAGAATATACTTTAGATAGTGAGGCATAGAATATATTTTAGATAGTGAGGTATAGAATTTATTTTAGATAGTGAGGTATAGAATATATTTTAGATAGTGAGGCATAGAATATATTTTAGATAGTGAGGCATAGAATATATTTTAGATAGTGAGGCATAGAATATATTTTAGATAGTGAGGCATAGAATATATTTTAGATAGTGAGGTATAGAATATATTTTAGATAGTGAGGCATAGAATATATTTTAGATAGTGAGGCATAGAATACATTTTAGATAGTGAGGCATAGAATATATTTTATATAGTGAGGCATAGAATACATTTTATATAGTGAGGCATAGAATATATTTTAGATAGTGAGGCATAGAATACATTTTAGATAGTGAGGCATAGAATATATTTTAGATAGTGAGGCATAGAATATATTTTAGATAGTGAGGCATGGAATATATTTTAGATAGTGAGACATAGAATATATTTTAGATAGTGAGGCATGGAATATATTTTAGATAGTGAGGCATAGAATATATTTTAGATAGTGAGGTATAGAATACATTTTAGATAGTGAGGCATAGAATATATTTTAGATAGTGAGGTATAGAATATATTTTAGATAGTGAGGCATAGAATATATTTTAGATAGTGAGGCATAGAATACATTTTAGATAGTGAGGCATAGAATATATTTTATATAGTGAGGCATAGAATACATTTTATATAGTGAGGCATAGAATATATTTTAGATAGTGAGGCATAGAATATATTTTAGATAGTGAGGCATAGAATATATTTTAGATAGTGAGGCATGGAATATATTTTAGATAGTGAGACATAGAATATATTTTAGATAGTGAGGCATGGAATATATTTTAGATAGTGAGGCATAGAATATATTTTAGATAGTGAGGTATAGAATACATTTTAGATAGTGAGGCATAGAATATATTTTAGATAGTGAGGCATAGAATATATTTTAGATAGTGAGGTATAGAATACATTTTAGATAGTGAGGCATAGAATATATTTTAGATAGTGAGGCATGGAATATATTTTAGATAGTGAGGCATAGAATACATTTTAGATAGTGAGACATAGAATACATTTTAGATAGTGAGGCATAGAATATATTTTAGATAGTGAGGCATAGAATATATTTTAGATAGTGAGGTATAGAATACATTTTAGATAGTGAGGCATAGAATATATTTTAGATAGTGAGGCATGGAATATATTTTAGATAGTGAGGCATAGAATACATTTTAGATAGTGAGACATAGAATACATTTTAGATAGTGAGGCATAGAATATATTTTAGATAGTGAGGCATAGAATATATTTTAGATAGTGAGGCATAGAATATACTTTAGATAGAGAGGCATAGAATATACTTTAGATAGAGAGGCATAGAATATATTTTAGATAGTGAGGCATAGAATATACTTTAGATAGAGAGGCATAGAATATACTTTAGATAGAGAGGCATAGAATATATTTTAGATAGTGAGGCATAGAATATACTTTAGATAGAGAGGCATAGAATATATTTTAGATAGTGAGGCATAGAATATATTTTAGATAGTGAGGCATAGAATACATATACCATTATATATGGTATATGAACAGTATATACCATAAATAATTTTTTATTTATTGTTTTTCCGGCTCCAAAATATGATAGCAATTGTAATTATAAGGAAATGGTAAATTGATATAGCTAAATAACCAATAAATTTAAATAAAGTAGACTAATTTTTGTAGCCATTTTTTAAAATTCAATGAACATTTAAACACGAAATGTTTCGAAATGAGTATTACCAATTATTAAATAATTAAACAAATAAACAATTATTTGAATGATATATCATAAGGTTCAGGTATATTGATTAGATATATATGATATCGACATATAATATAATGCATCTGTATAGTCATGATTTTCGTGCAGCATTTTTTTATGATTTGCAAATAATATTTCAGTTATAGTTTCATTTTAATTCTTTGTTGTAATAGAAAAAATTTCCTAACAACAAATAATTCTAACACCAACACAGTATAATGTATTGGCAATTATTAACTGGGGAAATATTCATGATAACAAAGCACAGTGTGAACCACACATGAGAACCAAAGTGGTACTGTAAGTCGCATTAACTTTCACAGATTGTCTCACTTGTGACGTTAGTGCAATTTATACTAATTAAAAGGACTCAAAGATTATTACCATTAAAGTTTACAGATGTTTATACTCAATATGTACAATTTAGAGGTCTGAGACATCACTATCTCTTCTATTAGGAAATTAAATCTTCTTCCTTCATCAAGAAATGAACATCGAAAGACGCTTCTTCTGATGATGCACCATCAAATGATGCATCATCAAAAGATTCATCATCAAATTGCTATATCATTTGATGCATAAATTAAGCAGCATCAGCGAATTTAACCACCAAAACCTCGATTACTGTAATGAAAACCTACCCACAGCGCCACCTGGAACTCTAAAACCTGCACATGAGGTTTATCTCACTATTGCTGGTGACAGATTCATATCGAGAATATAATATGATCAATTGTTTAAATAATTAATTGAATAAGCGAATAGTTCTCTAGTGCGTTAGGTGATGACGTTAGAGGGGGTGTTACATACAGATGACTCAATGGCTAGATTGAGATGTGTATAAAATATACATTACGGAACTCGTTGAGCGGTTTATTATGCCTGAGCATTATGGCAAATTGGTTAGCGTTGTAACTCGATAGTTTGGCGCTATTTAACCACAGCTACCATTAAAAGGAGAAGATATAATGCTCTTCGCTTTCAAAATGGTGGTCTGTGATCACATAAAGAGGTTAGCAAAGAAAGGCTTCGTCAGCGGTAATTGAGATGAGTACTGGAGTATAGCGGTGTGTGGCAGCCATTTTGTACAGTCACTCCCTGGAGTGTGAGTGTGAGAGTGACTGTACATTCACACTATCACCACTTCGCTAAATTACAAATAAGTCGAATTAATGGATAAATGTTTTTCCAATAGAATTAATGAAATATAGATTGGAAGAAACGTTGAAGTTGGTAATTTGAAGAAATCATTTTAAATAAAAAAGTGTATCAAATAATAACCAATTTATAATTTTCTATTTGACTCAACTAATTTCCACGTTACAATTTTCTATTTTCACTATTTAAAAGATTACCAAAACTCTATCAATATATTTAATTCACCCAATCAAAACACCTGAATGGTTTATTATCAAAAAGTTAGCAATAATAACGTATCAAAGCACAATGGAGAATGTAATAAAATAAAATAAAGGGTAGGTATATTCTTTGATATAAATTGAATATTAAATTCAAGTTTTTTAATGTGATATTATTACCAGTCAGTGACCAAAGTAAATAAGTATATTTTGTACAAATTATACCCCCCCCCCCTTAATGGAAATATATAGACCCCCCCCCCCCAATAAATATCTTTTTCCTCTCCCCTACAGAGATCAGTGCAGGAGATGTGCATTGTAACTGAATATTGTACACAATGCACATACGTCACAATGCATTGCTATGTCCTATAATATTGTATGTGAACTAAGCTATCACTTGGTATATATATTATACAATAATCTAAATAATACGAATAAAGTCACATATAAATTGCATTGCTATCACTTTAATGCTGAAGGGATAACTGCAGAATAATCCAATAATTAGGAGACAGTAGGACTAGAATAACCCAATAATTAGGAGAAAGTAAGACTATTTTTCCCAGGTTCTTTTGGAGCTGCAAATTGTCATCAAGTACACGGATTTTACTCCAAATGTTTGAGTAACTGAAGAAAAGAAATTGTAACTAATAACTAAACAAAATTACTAATTTTGTTTAGTTATTTATTATTTGATAATTGATTTATTATTTGATTATTGATTTATTATTTGATTATTGATTTATTATTTGATAATTTATTTGATATTTTATAATTTAATTATATTTTATTATTTATTTATTATTTTACAATTAATGGTTAATTTAGAATTTTAAGTAATTCTATCGCAATTATTAGCTTGTAGATAACTTATAATTAAATAGAGGTAGGCATAACTGAGAGCAGTGCTGAACTTATTATTAATACTGCTGACGTGGTGAAAATAAGCGAATTTCGTGGTCTAAACGAGTGAAAAACTTTGCCAATTTGAACTGCCGCCCGTAAAATGAGAGGATCGTCAAAAAGTTAGATTAAAAATACTTAGCCATAGTTTGGGGATTTGGGCCGTAATCAGTGCTAAATTTAGGGAATTCGGGAGTTATGGCAGAGGGGAACACTACGGGAAAACACCACGGAGCTCAAATGCCACGGGAAACGGCACGGACTTGGAAACTTTACGGGAAACGGCATGGAACACGGAGAATAAACTACGGGAAAACGGCACAGAACACGGAAAATCATGCGTAACACGGAAATCAATCAATGCTTGTAAGTGCTAATTAGTAAGATGTCTCCAATGCTGATGAGGTGTGATGTAAGGAGTGACACACAGGTGGTACTTTAATTGGTGAAATAGAGGACTCATTGGTTGTTGCATGGCGTGTGAGGCTAATAAGCAGACAAGAAGTAGTTATGGTACTCCGAAACTTACAGAACCCTTCTTGTTTTCAGTCTTCAGGGGTACAACATTTATTGAACTAGTGACTTATAATCTACCTACTAGTAATCATGACATCTATCCTTTTTTAATCATTTTAATTTTAATTTGTTTACTATTAACTAGAGGAATTAAACAGTTTTACCAAGCTGAAGAAGTGTTAAAAATATGATTGTCCCTTAAAATAGTGTTTTAGTCTCAGTTATGACTTTAAGAGCCTATAATTATGTACTTTCTTTCCTTAATAGGTGAAATAAATACATACAATAGAAATAATCTGTAGAAATATGACACAGTGAATTTAGTCAAAACTGTATAGATTCTACTTTTTTCAATACAAAAATGAAATATATTAATAGATGAAGGAACTCTAATGGAATCACCAATATCAGTCGTAACTGCAGAAATGGTAGTGTAAAACATAACTTTTTATCTATTCCTCCATGTGAGATACTACTTTGTGAACGCTACGTGGAGAATTGTTTGGTCATTATTCCAGAAAATAGAAAACAGTTCTTATTCACATTCATTAGAATATCAAATAACACACTAAATTCACGTAGAAATTAGTAGAGAGCAAGCAATTATCTTTTCTGAATATAAAACTTAAAAAGAAGCTGACAAAGTGATTTTACATTAAACAGAAAAGCTTCTAATACAAACTAATATTTAGATTGTAAAAGATACTACTGCAAAACTAAGAGAAGAGTAAGCTTATGAATTCATAAGCAGGTAGAACTGTTAAAGTGGTCTATCTTGGGAATATACTAGGTATAGATAGTTAGCATTTATATTTTATCTATTATCTAATAATCTAATTAGTGGAGTATTTTTTAGATTAGCTTATGGAAACTTCAATAGAGCTTAAATATGACATTAAGAAGTGAAAAGTTGTGTTATTAATTTCTGTTTTATTCAATTATCTTAATGATTTTTATTTAATATTAAAAAGATTGAATTTGCGGTCATGATTTTAAAATTATAGTTTCATAAAAAAAGTTCATTAAGTTCAGTTCACCGAGTTAGCAGTCAGTTGATGAAGGTAGCAGTCAGTTGATGAAGGTAGCAGTCAGTTGATGAAGGTAGCAGTCAGTTGATGAAGGTAGCAGTCAGTTGATGAAGGTAGCAGTCAGTTGATGAAGGTAGCAGTCAGTTGATGAAGGTAGCAGTCAGTTGATGAAGGTAGCAGTCAGTTGATGAAGGTAGCAGTCAGTTGATGAAGGTAGCAGTCAGTTGATGAAGGTAGCAGTCAGTTGATGAAGTTAGCAGTCAGTTGATGAAGGTAGCAGTCAGTTGATGGAGGTAGCAGTCAGTTGATGAAGGTAGCAGTCAGTTGATGAAGGTAGCAGTCAGTTGATGAAGGTAGCAGTCAGTTGATGAAGGTAGCAGTCAGTTGATGAAGTTAGCAGTCAGTTGATGAAGGTAGCAGTCAGTTGATGGAGGTAGCAGTCAGTTGATGAAGGTAGCAGTCAGTTGATGAAGGTAGCAGTCAGTTGATGAAGGTAGCAGTCAGTTGATGAAGGTAGCAGTCAGTTGATGAAGGTAGCAGTCAGTTGATGGAGGTAGCAGTCAGTTGATGAAGTTAGCAGTCAGTTGATGAAGGTAGCAGTCAGTTGATGGAGGTAGCAGTCAGTTGATGGAGGTAGCAGTCAGTTGATGAAGGTAGCAGTCAGTTGATGAAGGTAGCAGTCAGTTGATGAAGGTAGCAGTCAGTTGATGGAGGTAGCAGTCAGTTGATGGAGGTAGCAGTCAGTTGATGGAGGTAGCAGTCAGTTGATGAAGGTAGCAGTCAGTTGATGAAGGTAGCAGTCAGTTGATGGAGGTAGCAGTCAGTTGATGAAGTTAGCAGTCAGTTGATGAAGGTAGCAGTCAGTTGATGAAGGTAGCAGTCAGTTGATGAAGGTAGCAGTCAGTTGATGGAGGTAGCAGTCAGTTGATGAAGTTAGCAGTCAGTTGATGAAGGTAGCAGTCAGTTGATGGAGGTAGCAGTCAGTTGATGGAGGTAGCAGTCAGTTGATGGAGGTAGCAGTCAGTTGATGAAGGTAGCTGTCAGTTGATGAAGGTAGCAGTGGGTTGATGTTAGTGACATAGTCGTAGGGTCGTTACCAGTGTCCTGACAAGGCCAATGGAGATAGCTGTTCGTGCCATATTGCAGTTCAGGACTCCAGTCTCGTTACATTCGTTATAAGTTGTTATGTTAGAGATGGAGCTAATGCTCGTATCTCTCAGAGATAACTTTGGTCGTTAGTGCTAATGTTAGTAACGAGATATAGGGAGGATGTGTATCACAGATACACGTGGAGAAGTCATATTTCGTCAAAGGACATTTCATCCATGAAATGATTCATCTCGTATTTTATTTATAATGTGTATTTATTTTTAATTATATATTATATTCTGCAATATAAAAAAAGAAAATACTATTTGTTGATGGTAATTAGTAGTTACTGGTCTTAGCCTTGATTCTTCTTCTGTTAACAGTAAAAATAAAACTGAACCCATAAAACCTGTAATAACTGTGAGGCCTGTGTCACAGTTATTAGAGTACATAAACATGGAAAACTGATCATTTTTGTTGTGCATATTTTTCAGTAACTACAATTATAATCATCAATAGTATTATTCAGATTAGGTTATTAGAAGATATTATAGCAGAATTGTTTTTAACAGTGACTACATTAAATGCATGGTACTAGGTAAATTCCCAAGCGGAAAATCCCACCACGGTAAGTTCCACCAGGTAAGTTCAACCGCTGGTAAGTTCCACCACGGAATATTCCACCGCCGGAAAATTCCACCACGGAAGATTCCACCACATAATATTGGATTTCATTTACAGAAGGTAAAACATTTAATATTAACTGATTTAAAGAAAAATGTTTTTTTCTTGTGGTAACCGAACAACATTTCGTTAGTTTGAAATTTAAGAAATTATAAGAATATGTTGTGTTTAGTCAAGAACTACGAGATAAGCTAAGGCGAACATGCGAAATAATAGACAGATCAAATTATCTTTTAAATATGAATCAATTATATTTTTAATAAAATTCAACAGTAAAGTTCTACTGCCCCATAGTGACCAACAATTTAGATTCCGTTTGATTTTCCTTTAAACATATACATATATGATGAAACTGAAATTAAGGATAATATTTTGTTTGTAATATAAATTTTATTTTATATATGTATGTATATTATCTATCACCCAAGTTTTCAAATATACCAATATATATTACAATTTAAATCAGCGACGATAAAAGGTCGAATTAAAGAATCAATTTGACACGTACTAAAATACAATGTTTAATTAGTAACGATATATTTTAATATGAAAAGAAAAATTACAAAGCTGAAAGTTTCTGTAACTGTTAACCTAAATTTTGAAAATAGAGTAAAGCAGGTAAATTGCGGTACATTAACTAGCTTCGACCTGAAACCACAGACATACGAATAAAAATCATAACTTCAAAACTCACATAAGATATATAAATCATAACACGTACAGAGTTTCTTTTGATATGCAACATCTTAATATAAATGCGGTTCGGCAGGTCTCTGATTTAAATTGACTCTAAAGAAGTAGACATTAAAAACATGCTTGTCATATTGCTGCTTAACATTAACCTTTTCAATAATGAAACATAACAATTTTTTTTGTATTAATATTAAAATCTGAAATTTAGTGTTTTTGTTGATAGATTCAAAAAGCTAAATTTATCAGTGTTGCCACAGGTTGGTGTTCCAATACCAGCGTCATAGTCTGTCACTATCAACCATTTAAATATTTAATGCCTATATGATGGATTATTAATTGTTTTATATTTAAGAGGATGATTTATTCATTTATAATTATCAATTACCTAGACTTAGAAATATATTTTAAAATTACCTGTTTATTTATACTGTTTATTTGTATGTTTTTTTCAAAATGGTAGAATCTTCCGCGGTGGAATTTTCCACATCTTGCATTTAACGCCGGTGGAATCTTCCGCGGTGGAATCTTCCTGGTGGAACTTTCCGCGGTGGAATTTACCGGCCACGAAAATACATACATCATACAATATACATGTATATAATATTCTACTAAACAAGTGATTGGTAATTAAATGTGAAATAATAGAATTATCCAGATGTTGGTAATTTTTGTTTTACGTTTATTTATATATACTTAAAAACATATGCGTTATCGGGATGTTCCATATTTCTGTACTTATTATAAAGCCATATATATCGAATATTATTTCCTTTTATTGAAGACATTTTCTTTACTTTCTTATGTGTTCTAAAATGTAGAACTATTCAATAACTTGGAGTTACTGCCAAAAAATTATTTGAAGGATAAGAAAATTACTGTTTGTTTTATATCCAAATTTTAATTATCAAAGTTCAAAATAGATTAATCACCTATTCTGGGAGAAAAAAGTTATTGTTGGATTGTAAAACTTTTAATTGATTTGCTACTTTGAACTTTCATCACAGAGCATCAACTGATTCTGGCGACAAACACTGAATAGGCAGTTAGTCGAACATCAGCACAATATCCTTTTACTCTAACTCATAGAAATTAGATGTTTCAGGAGTTACAATGATATAGTAACTTACAATGAATGGCTTGGCGTAAATCTTTATAGTTATATTATATATATCTTTCTAGTTAGATATTAAAGTAAGTAAAAATAATATGAAGTATATCCCACATACACTTTGAAATACAAATAAAGAAATTCTTGGAAGAAATGTCAGTGCACGAAATGTCTTAGGTCTGTATCTCAGATACACTAGGCAAAGTCACAGGGAGGATACGTATCACAGATACACTAGGCAAAGTCACAGGGAGAATACGTATCACAGATACACTAGGCAAAGTCACAGGGAGGATGCGTATCACAGATACACTAGGCAAAGTCACAGGGAGAAAACGTATCACAGATACACTAGACAAAGTCACAGGAAGGATGCGTATCACAGATACACTAGGCAAATTCACAGAGAGGATACGTATCACAGATACACTAGGCAAAGTCACAGGGAGGATACTTATCACAGATACACTAGGCAAATTCACAGGGAGGATATATATCACAGATACACTAGGCAAATTCACAGGGAAGATACGTATCACAGATACACTAGGCAAAGTCACAGGGAGGATACGTATCACATATACACTAGGCAAATTCACAGGGAGGATATATATCACAGATACACTAGGCAAATTCACAGGGAAGATACGTATCACAGATACACTAGGCAAAGTCACAGGGAGGATACGTATCACAGATACACTAGGAAAATTCACAGCTAGGATGCATATCACAGATACACTAGGAAAATTCACAGCTAGGATGCATATCACAGATACACTAGGCAAATTCACAGCTAGGATACATATCACAGATACACTAGGAAAATTCACAGCTAGGATACATATCACAGATACACTAGGCAAAGTCACAGCAAGGATGTGTATCACAGCTACACTAGGCAAAGTCACAGCAAGAATGTGTATCACAGATACACTAGGCAAAGTCACAGCTAGGATGCGTATCACAGATACACTAGGGAGTGACATTGCAGAGCTTTGATAATTAATTATTGTGTGCCTATTGTAATGAGTAGGAATGAAAAGAAGTGACAATTAAAATCTTTGTTTTCATTCAAGTTATTTACTCTCCAAGAGATAATTCCACTTCAAGAATTATAATTAATTGAGTGGTGCTAGGAATATATTTCAATTAAATGGTAAATAGTCATTGGTAGAACAGTTTGAGCTAATTTACAATATATAATTTACTAATATCAGTATAGCAAGATTATTTCACACCCATCACTCTAAGCATTCACACCCATCACTCTAAGCATTCACACCCATCACTCTAAACACTCACACCCATCACTCTAAACACTCACACCCATCACTCTAAACACTCACACTCATCACTCTAAGCATTCACACCCATCACTCTAAACACTCACACCCATCACTCTAAACACTCACACCCATCACTCTAAGCATTCACACCCATCACTCTAAGCATTCACACCCATCACTCTAAGCATCCACACCCATCATTACGATGTGTTCTCTGTGCTCCAATTTGACATTTGCTCATTTGTGTATGATAATAATCATTGATATCGTTAAGGCTGTTGTTTGAGAATTTCCTCCCATAGGCCTATGAGCTCCTTTATCCACCTAGGCCTAAAATAATAATGGAGGCATTAATGATATGGATGATTGTGCCAATTTGAAGGGGTGGGAGGGACATGGTTAAATATATTCCTGTAAATGGTGCTCCTCTAATTCTTTGATGTCTTAGAGCAATGATCACATGGGTGAAAATGCACTGATTGATGTGCTGTACATTTGGCTGATATTGTGGTAATTAATGTGCTGTACATTTGGCTGATATTGTGGTAATTAATGTGCTGTATATTTGGCTGATATTGTGGTAATTAATGTGCTGTACATTTGACTGATATTGTGGTAATTATTGTGCTGTATATTTGGCTGATATTGTGGTAATTAATGTGCTGTACATTTGGCTGATATTGTGGTAATTAATGTGCTGTATATTTGGCTGATATTGTGGTAATTAATGTGCTGTACATTTGACTGATATTGTGGTAATTATTGTGCTGTATATTTGGCTGATATTGTGGTAATTAATGTGCTGTACATTTGGCTGATATTGTGGTAATTAATGTGCTGTATATTTGGCTGATATTGTGGTAATTAATGTGCTGTGCATTTGGCTGATATTGTGGTAATTAATGTGCTGTACATTTTACTGATATTGTGGTAATTAATGTGCTGTACATTTGGCTGATATTGTGGTAATTAATGTGCTGTACATTTTACTGATATTGTGGTAATTAATGTGCTGTACATTTTACTGATATTGTGGTAATTAATGTGCTGTACATTTGGCTGATATTGTGGTAATTAATGTGCTGTATATTTGGCTGATATTGTGGTAATTAATGTGCTGTACATTTGACTGATATTGTGGTAATTAATGTGCTGTACATTTGGCTGATATTGTGGTAATTAATGTGTTGTACATTTTACTGATATTGTGGTAATTAATGTGCTGTACATTTTACTGATATTGTGGTAATTAATGTGCTGTACATTTGGCTGATATTGTGGTAATTAATGTGCTGTACATTTGGCTGATATTGTGGTAATTAATGTGTTGTACATTTTACTGATATTGTGGTAATTAATGTGCTGTACATTTGGCTGATATTGTGGTAATTAATGTGCTGTACATTTGGCTGATATTGTGGTAATTAATGTGCTGTACATTTGACTGATATTATCAAAACTATGTGTTGGTTGGTTGTGTCAGTTCATCTCGTAGACTTTTTGAATATAGCAACAGTTCTGTAAATTTAGAAATGTTATATACATTGCATGTATAAGAATCTAAATGATTATTTACCAAACAATTCCAATGCATTCTCAAAGAACTTATATTGATTTCAATAATTTTATTTTAAAGATTGATGAATTTTTATGAAATTTTTTCTTTAAGTCACAGTTTATGTTTACTGAAGATGTTTATATTTCAGAATCGTTTCTGAAATTGATCTAATTGAAGAATGTTATAATTTATTTTTCCGTAACAGAAATTGTTTACAATTATTAAATATGATTACCCCTTTTCTACGACATTTAATGAAGAAATGATCAATATAGAATTTATAGAATGCATTTCGATTGGCTGCCTTGAGAGAGGAAACATTAGGGGTGTATTGGCGTGAGACTGCCTTTCCATCACGCTAAACTACCAATAGTCGCAAACAAACAGATATGAAGAGTTACATGGCCAAATGTCCTTCATACAAACAAGGGAATATCCTCCTTCAGGACAGTCTCATAGTTTAGTTTCTCCTTCAGGACAGTCTCATAGTTTAGTTTCTCCTACAGGACAGTCTCATAGTTTAGTTTCTCTGAATTCAGAGCAGTAAAACTTCATTCAGAATCTTCAAATACGTCACTGTGTTGATTTTGAATCCATCTTCGAGGAAAGGAGGAGACATCACCTTGCCATCAATTGTCTCGGTCACATGCGATTTAGGACCTCGTCAACAATGAAATTTTTTCACTGATAAATACGAGCATTATCGATGATCATTGGTCATTTTTTAACACAGACGGCTCTAGGGCGAGCAGTGAGGAGATTTCACCGTATCATTACACCGAAAAGGTCAGGAGAATGTTCTGCTGATGGATCTGTGGCTAACATTGAGTCTGTTGGGTAGGTTAGACACCGACTGAGTTTGGTGTGCCTTCAACCACAAAAGTTTGGTTCGCTTTCATTAGCTGTAGCGTTTTCTTTCAACTTACCCTCGGCATCAAACTTGGCCACGGTAAACAGTCGTGTTCGCGTAGTCAGTTTTCTTTTAATGATGTCTGAAGGAGAGTTCCTGCTAAAGTCCCATTTTTCAATAGCTATTCGTCGCACTACTTCTGCCATGTTTAAATGAAATCTTACTAAATATTATTATATTGTCTTTTAGAATATGGTTTTAATACAAGAATTCACAATCATTAGAGAAATATAATTGGAAAATATATAGATTACAGAATATCCCAATTATTGGGGCTCTGTGATATATTATAATCATCTTTTTTGTCATTTTAAAATTCAAAATCTAGTCTGTGATGCTAGTTTTTCAGATCTGCACTAAATTGCAAACTATATTGACCATATTTGGTATTCCCTAAGAGTGAACCAAATGACTGTGAACCAATTTAATGACCGAAGATAACATTCTTTCTAATAGTTTGTATTTAAGTCATTTTCTGCCATTCACATTCAGGATGAGTTAAGTTCAATGAACTAAATAAAATATTGTCAATTCGAGTCATTCGTGATTGACTTTTAATGAGTGGAAGTAACCTTTGTAATTATTTCAAACTGATTTAACGATGTTTATAGATGACTGTATTCACATGAGCATTGCAGATGGCGCTAGTTTAAATTATTATTATTTTATTTAGAATACTAACAACTCAATGATTAACTTTAATAGGTCTCCATAAATTTATCCTCAGAAGAAAATAGTTTGTAGCACTTTTACTCTTGCCAAAAAAACTAACTATATTTCATCGACAATAAAAAAAGAAACAAGTAAAGACATATCAAGACTATCAAACAAAAATAACAAGTTTTGCAATGAAAATGTCATAAATAATAGTAGTTCTTTAGTGCAAGTTAAAAAATGCATTGAGTTAGAGTAACTGCAACATTATTATATTATTCCATTAAATGCTGAGAGCAGCTCAACATTTGGCAGTATTTAACTCAACTAAATTGTTCATGTGTACATTTTTGATGTGGGAGAGACTTAGAGCTAACATATTTAGTGAGTGAGAGTAGGTGCAGATGTTTCATTTGTTGTTTCATGGATAATGTGATGAAATGAGGTAAATGAACGGAATTTATTGAAGCTTTAGAAGCTGAAGCTACATGTACGTAATTAAGTTTAAAATGCTAAGATTACATGTAATAAAACTTAAGAAACTAAAGTTACAATTTATAAAGGTATAGCTGCTAAAGTTGGGGTGTATCTATTTTCATTTTTATTTATGACTTGTCGAAGGTGTCCACTGATTTGAAATGCTTCTTTTTTGCGGATTATTCCTAGCTAGTGACGTCACTTAGGGGTTTTGATGAGCTGCTGACCATATTTAACCGAGAACTTTTGACTATTGACAGTTGGTTAACCAGAAATATTCTATCATTAAACGTGAAAAAACAACAGTGGTCCTTATTATTTACAACCGATCACATGCTGTTGATTAGTGATGAACATGTAACGTGAATGAGAATTCTGTGAAACACTAGATAATTAGGTGACGTCACAAAAGAAGATTAATTGAATTTCAGTAATTAGATTAATCAGATAATCTCTAAATTCTCTACAAATGTTGGAATTCTGTATCGTTTGTCTGTTCTTGTGCCATAATAAGTATAAAACAATTCACATTTTACTCTTCTAAATAGTGTACCGTAGTGTGTGTGTAGTTGCTGAGATACACACAAATAGGTAGTTTTTCTGCAAAAGAAGCCTACGTGCAACTAATCGCAAGTAGTAGATATCTTGATTGGAAAAACAGATACTTTTTCATAAAAACTGGTATTCTCAAAATATCAAATCTATAATGGTTTCCTTGTTGTTTTTATTTTATTACTATACAAATTCATACCAATTTAGTTTAACATAATACTATAAAGTTAAAATAACCATAATACTATACATAATGTATGGGTTTCAATTTTTAGTGCACAACTTTTTAAAGATTTTTTAATGACTTACCTTCTGAATTGCTTGAAAAAGTGAAAGGGAAGCAATAACATCGAAATGCAAAAGTTATTTAATATATTGTCCTATTGATTAATGGTATGAGGCAGAGTTGAGGTGCTTCTAAAGTTTCTTCCTCTTTATTTTCTCCTTTGGTTCTTCTTCTTGTGAAAGGTTAATTATACAATAATATTCACTCTTTTTTATTTTTTCCCAATTTTAAAGGTTCCTGTACTATGGAGCAAATAGGGCTTAATATTTTAGTAATATTGCATATTAATATAATTTGAATTATCTCTTGTAAAATTCTAATGCCTCTGTATATTTTCATATTTCAATAAATTTCTCATCATCAATAACACTTTAGAGCTTAAGTTACATGTAACTTTATAACCTCGTAGTAATACATTTAACTTCAGCATCTACTACTGGTCAAAGTACAGGCGTTAAGGTTCTTCTTCCTCTTCTTCTTGTCACACACGTATAATAAGTAATGGCTAGTCACATCTGATTCAAATAATTTGATGAGATATTTCACCAATATTTATAATGTTCACTTTGATAGACTGTATAACTGTTCTTCAAGCACCAACTTCTTCTACAGAGACAGGCTCTTCCAATTCCCCTTCAATTCATTGAATGTTCTAGTAATTCTAGCTCTGACATTCTAACTCTCTTTTCAAACTGCCACAAGATGTAGATTGACTAAATAAATATATATAAATATATCTACGGCAGGTTCCCTCCCCTTGCTCACATCACTAACTCCCCATACTGGCCACCATCTTTGTGAATTAGGTTTAGGTAACGATGAAATTTTACAATGCTTTAATTAATTTCTTAGAATGACTAGACAGGTATTTTTCCGACCGGTTTTCACCCCATTTCATCACTCAATCACCACTCTACTCACCATCCTACTCACCACTCTACTCACCACTCTACTCACCACACTACTCACCACACTACTCACCACTCTACTCACCACACTACTCACCACACTACTCACCACACTACTCACCACACTACTCACCACACTACTCACCACACTACTCACCACACTGCTCACCACTCTACTCATTACTCTACTCACCACACTACTCACCACACTGCTCACCACTCTACTCATTACTCTACTCACCACACTACTCACCACACTACTCACCACACTGCTCACCACTCTACTCATTACTCTACTCACCACACTACTCACCACACTACTCACCACACTACTCACCACACTACTCACCACACTACTCACCACACTACTCACCACACTACTCACCACACTACTCACCACACTACTCACCACACTACTCACCACACTGCTCACCACTCTACTCATTACTCTACTCACCACACTACTCACCACACTGCTCACCACTCTACTCATTACTCTACTCACCACACTACTCACCACACTACTCACCACACTGCTCACCACTCTACTCATTACTCTACTCACCACACTACTCACCACACTACTCACCACACTACTCACCACACTACTCACCACACTGCTCACCACTCTACTCATTACTCTACTCACCACTCTATTCACCACTCTTCTCACCACTCTACTCACCACACTACTCACCACACTGCTCACCACTCTACTCATTACTCTACTCACCACACTACTCACCACACTACTCACCACACTACTCACCACTCTACTCACCACTCTACTCATCACTCTATTCACCATTCTACTCACCACACTACTCACCACTTTACTCGCCACTCTACTCACCACTCTTCTCACCATTCTACTCACCACACTTCTCACCACTTTACTCGCCACTCTACTCACCACTTTACTCACCACACTACTCACCACTTTACTCGCCACTCTACTCACCACTCTTCTCACCATTCTACTCACCACACTACTCACCACTTTACTCGCCACTCTACTCACCACTTTACTCACCACTCTACTCACCACACTACTCTACACTCCTGATGTCAAAGGTGAGAGCTCTCTCCTCTCACAACTCCTCTCTCTCCTCTCACAACTCCTCTCTCTCCTCTCACCACTATTCTCACCACTCCTCTCACCACTCTTCTCTCTCATCTCACCACTCTTCTCTCTCCTTTCACAACTCCTCTCTCTCCTCTCACCACTATTCTCACCACTCTTCCTTGTGACTCTCTTTTCACCATGGAGATCTGGCTGGAAACTGATAGACGAGATTTCGATGGAGAGTATCACCTGCCCGGGTATAAAATGTTCCACAGGGATCTTGGCAACAGAGCAGGTGGAGGAGTGATGATTTATGTTCGCTGCACATGGGCACGTCCATCATACACATCGACTCACCGTATGAGTTACTAGGGATAGAGGTCTGAGCGGAAATCACATTCCACCTTTACATGCTCTATACTTACAGAACAACCCACCAGGCGAGAGACCACGACCGAGATCTCTACGCTGCACTCACTGACCTTCTGCTGGATGAATCGGCCATTGTGTTGGGGGATTTCAACTACAGAGTGGATTTGAGCACAAAAGTCTCGGAGAAAGAGGGAGGTAGGTTGATCGATTTTTCGAACGACAACTTCCTCACCCAGATGATAAGAACTCCCACTAGAGGCGAAAATGCACTGGACCTCATATTCACTACCGATGAAGATTTGGTTTCTCAGGTCTCAGTTGGTGAATGTTTGGGTACCAGTGACCATAATGTCGTCTCTTTCAGAGTGGGAGTCAAAGTGGAATAAGAGAAGATCTCTCATAGAAATATTCTGAATCTGAGAAGAGCCAATTACGAGAGTTTCAGTCGTGATCTATATGCATTACGGCCTCAACTTACAGCATCACCTAATCAGATGTGGTGGGGCTTTAAGGCAAACTACATCTCGATCCAGGACCGACGCATACCTAGGGAAAAGGTAGGTGGTTCCATGAAGGTTCGTCCTAAATGGTTCCACAACGACCTTGGCAGAGAGATACAGAAAAGGAAACGACTCTACGTCTCAGCCAAGACTCACCCTTCACCGGAAACTGAGAGACTTCTCACAGACCAACGGAGATTGGTCAAAAGAGTGGTGCGGCAAGCTAAAGTAGTGGAGGAACACAGGGTTACATTGACAAGTAGGGGAAACTCTAAGGAGTTCTTCACTGACTTTCAAAGCAGAAAGCCCTCCAAAAGTTCCATCGGACCACCTATCGGGGCAACCCAAAGAGTGTTTGCCGATATCGTCTCTGAACTCAACAGTTATTTTGTCAATGTCTTCACCAAGGAGGATGCGCCTGGCACCCTTGACCCCGTAGCTCCCTACGAGGGGTGAATGCCATGGACTGAGATTGTTTGTACTATTGAGGATGTACTGCACAAACTTGGCAAGCTGGACTTTAACAAGGCCGCTGGTCCTGATGGATTCTTACCGACAGTAATGAAAAACGTGAAGGATGGTTCGGCGGCTCATCTGCAACAGATCTTCAGTGTCTCTATGGAGTCCCAATCTTCAAGAGAGGTGAGAACAATGACAGCAGAAATTTCAGGCCGACTTGTTTGACTTTGGTTCCTTGAAAGCTACTTGAATCCATCATAAAGGATAGGATTGAGGCTCACCTGGAAGAATACCAGCAAATAGGAAAGAGTCAGCATGGCTTTCTTAGCGGGAAGTCATGCCTGACAAACTTCTACTACGTTCTTCATGTGCATGATAAATCCAAAGCTGTTGACATCGCGTCTACCTTGATTTCAAGAAGACATTTGACAAGGTACATCACAAGAGGCCAATGGCAAAAATAGCAGCTATTGGTGTGAGTGGTCGTGTCCTACAATGGATCAGGTCATGGCTAAATAACAGGCGACAAAGAGTGGTGGTCAATGGCGCTGCCTAAATTTTGGAGCTCTATCTCTAGTGGGGTCCAACTCTGCTCTTCATTATTTACAAAAATAATCTTGACGGAGAACTCGTCAGTAAAGTATACAAGTTTGCTGATGACACAAAGATTGGCATCAACGCTTCAAGTCCAGAGGCCATTGGACAACTCCAACGTGATCTTTTTAAGATCGGAGAATGATCGGAAAAGTGGCGGATGCCCTTCAACGTGGACAAGTGTAGAGTCTTTCATACTGGCTGTAGAAATGTGAAGCTGCCTACACTCTACTTGGATCCTCAATAGGACCCTCTGATGTACAGAAGGATCTTGGAGTAATGATCACCAGGGATCTCAAGTCCTCTCAGCAGTGCCGGGAAGCTGAGAAGAGAGCAAGCAAGATTCTAGGGTACATCAAAAGGCAATTCAGATACCGAAACAGAGAGACAGTCCTCACCCTGTACAACTCTCTGGTAAGACCTCTTTTGGAGTTTGCGGTCCAGTTCTGGTCACCGACGTTGTGTGCGGATGTCCAGCGGTTAAAACGGGTGCAAGAGAGGGCGACTAAACTTGCACCTGGAATTTGATCCAAGTGATACGCATGTTGGTTAGAATACCTTAGAATCTTCACGCTCGAGGAGCGACGTTTGAGGTGTCAACTCATTGAGACTTTAAAGATCCTTCGAGGGATAAGTCAAGTTGATCCCGAACACTACTTTTCGCTGTGTGTGAACCCCACCCGCAACCACGGGTGGAAGGTGGTTCCGCCTAGGTTCATCACTGCTCAGCTGGAGAAATTCATGCTGGTAAAGATCTGAAATGTGTTGAACAGACTGCCAGAGAATGTTGTCAGCAGCCTGACTGTTGACACATTCAAAAGACGACGTGACAGGATATTCAGTGACCTGGCTTACTGAGCTGTCAAACGCCTCACTGATTTGACATCGAGCTCGAGTTGAGATGAAAGTGTTGATGACTCTTTTGTCTCTGGCAGAACTCTCACTTGAACTACAATCAACTAAGAGAAAACCATTGCCTTCCATGGCGAAAGAGATCAGGTCACACCCTGCGTCCTGTCACCGTTTCAGGGTCTGCATTCCGGCTGCCCCTGTGAAGGAGGCAGTGAATGATGGGTTTGACTGACCAAGTCCAGGATAAATCGTGGAGCCAATGATTGTACCCAAATTGTGCTCCCACACCTGGTGGAGGTTCTTCCTCTGTTAAGTTTGGGAGTACGGTTTGGAATGCATAGGCTTCAAATGTGTAGTGATGTAGAGAGATTCACCATGCTTCGTTGTTAACCCAACGTCGAGCGCACAGCTGGCTGTGCTTATGGGCCATCCTTGGATGGGCATATTGTGCTTTTTGAAGGTCCCACTATCCTTGTGACTCCTTGTGACACCACTCCTCTCTATCCTCTCACCATTCCTCTCTCTGTGAAAGGAGTGTATACAAACATCCTGAGCTTGTGCAAACAGGCTGCTGGAGGTCTTATCATATGAAAGGCTAGGAGAAGGAAAATATTTATTTGACACCGCTTGCCACCTTGTACAGTATGTTTTTTCTTTTTGCAAGACTTTGAGCCCCCACTAGGGATATTTTGAATACGAATTCAAAAGAAACAAATTTATTTTCTGGAAGATATGGCTTGGTACTTACATTTCATGTATTACAAACTTATTTGAAACTCATTGAAAACACTTCTAAAGACTATCTACAAAATGTGTTGAAAATGGTGGCCAGCATCATGTAGTTAAAGTCTTGCGCGCTTCAAGACACTCTTCGTCAACGTCTTAATTATTGCTGCGTCAGAATTTGAAGATGAGAATCCGCATGATATTGTCGAATGATACTATAGAAATGACAAAAAAAAATAATGATATTTGTTGCGATTGTGGACGGAATATTCTATTGTCCAAGCATTCAACGATGACGACGGCCCTTGTGACTCTGTTAATGGTTCCTATAACATGGCTTTGCTGAAAGACAAAGTGTGGCAAACTTTTTTGAGCCACTGCCACATGACGAAGACTCTGGTGGGAGGAAGATGGTGCTCCATCTCATTGTACAAGAGTGGCTAAGAAGTTATTGAAGAAAAATTTCAAGGACGAGTTACCAGAAGAGACACTGAGATCTTCTGCTCAGCACTCAGTAAGAACTCAATCCTCTTGATTTCCATTTCTGGGCTAAAACCCTAAATATTTTGTATTCGGAAAATCTCAATTCATTCATGATGTGATAGAATTTAGTGTGTGAAGCTGTTTGGTGCAAATTATGATCGACGAAGATTCGAAGAGCGTCTTGAAGCGCGCAAGACTTTGACTAAAGGATTCCGGCGGTCATTTCCAACACCTTCTGTAGATAGCCTTTAGAAGTATCCCAAGCAACACAAGTTAATGGGGCTCATGTGGGCACTAGGTTGACAAATCGTATTGGTACTGTGTGGTTATTTGCAAAATGGGCCAACATGGTGACAGCATGGGCTGTTATGTTGAAACCATCTTGGCCCAAGATGTTGCCAAATGTTAATCCAGTTTCAGCCATATAATATTGATAGGCTATATAGTAATCAGGTTGGGCCAATATGACAATTCAATTGGATGGATTCGCCACATTGAACCAACCTTCTCCCAAGGTAAAATTCCCTGAGAATGGAATGCCACAGCAGGCTACTTTTCAGTCTGCCATCTCTTGCCCATCTAACCATCTAGTGCCCATGTTGGCACAATGTGTCATGGTTGCTTGGGGTTTTCAATGAGTTTCAAATAAGTTTGTATAACATGAAATGTAAGTACCAAGCCTTATCTTCAAGAAAATATATTTGTTTCCTCTAAATTCTTATTACAAATATTCCTAGTAGGGGCTCAAACTCTTGCAAAAGAAAAAACACACACTGTAGGTCCCACCAATTGAGGAAAGGCTAGGAGAAGGAAACTAATATAAAACCACCCACTGCCCCTTAAGTGTCACAAATTTGAAGAGGAAGGCTAAGAGAAGGTAACTCGGACTTTAAATTCTTATAACGACCCTGCAAACCCCCAGATTTGATTTGAATACTGATTTGATACCATCGTTATCGAGCTAAACCAGTGAAAGAAAATTGAGGCAGAGGCATACTTGCCTTCCCCTCAAGGTGTGAGGTCTTGCCTTGCGGGGAAACCGTCGTTATGATTACTGCGGAGGCAACCCTCACCTCTATACTTCCTGGGGTAGGTCTCTGTACTTATGAGACCCATGTATCTTGCCCTGGATGCCGTCCGTGGTGGCGGGGGAGATAGTAGTGTTGGAATCACAATATTTTATGGAAACATTATACCCCAATCTCACACTATTGTCGATGTACAGCAACCCTGTACATATGCTCAGGCAGTGAGTAACAGAAGATCCGGTAGTCAGGCTACCAGAGCAGGAGTGAGAGGGAAGATTTCGTGACGTCCCACCTGGACCCAAGAAGGGGAAAAACGGACCTGGTGTCCTGAAGCATGAATGTTTCAGGTGCAAAAATAAAAAGGGGTCCATTGACTTCAAAGAGGGAAAAGCAGCGGATCTCACGAGGCTGAACGTGTGCCTCTTTTGCGAGCTTTTTCTCAAAATTGAGAGACCAGCCGCAAAGCTCTTGAGGTACGAGAAGGTCATTTCTGACCTCAATAATAGTTTAGACCGTCAAGAAGTACAACACGCAGAGGAATTCAGAAACCTCCAGGAGAAGCTGGGTGAGGATTTTTTTAGAAGCTGTTTCTAGCACCGCCACCCACTCTCTTTGATCGTAACTGTTGCCCCTGGAGTGTCGGTTGGACAATGGACATCCATGAGTCTACAATGGATATTATATAAATCAGACTGGCGTCCCTGGAGGCAACGAGGTCCAGGGTTGACTCTGAGAGGAATTCTTACCGGAGCATCTTATAGAGGGATCTGGTCCCGCAAAAACCAATCATATCTGTAGAGGTTAGGGAAGTGACCTCAGGAGCCTGAGATATAAACGGTAATGTAGTTAGAAACGTTGTCAAAAATGAAGCGAAGCTTCTACGTAGAGCTACGGTTACACCAGAGAGGGAAACCGTGAACCTCCTGGTGAGAAACTCCTTCGTTGAGAGGCAAGCCCCGGCCTACGCTACAAGCAGCTTCGTCGCGATAACAGAGTTCTGTATTTCCCTGGTGCTAAGATAGGCAAGATCGTCCTTGAAATCCAAAAATAGTTCTGTGATGATCTCAGTCTGAAGAAATGAACTGTTCTTGAGCACACGAAAAAGTGGTCCTATTTAAAGTATAGTAAAGGACTTCAATATGCTACTCTGTGCCGTAAAGTCGAAAGTCAACAGAGGTATCGTTGTGGGGCTTTTGCCTAGGAGCAAAGCCACAAATGAGCATTATGGAAGAGCTCTGGCGATAAATGGTCGACTGAGTAACCTCTGTCCCTATAGATGGCCTTATCTGCAGGTGTGCGGATTCTGTGTCAGCTAACGCCAAAAGTGCACACAGCCAGACTGTATGCACTGAGGGCGTTTTGAAGATACGACCTAGCCAATCCGATTGCGCTCAGGAAGTGATCGTTTCCTACAATGGATCAGGTAACTGCCCCAGGGCTCAGTCCTTGGTCTTCTTCACTTTATTATTCAAATAAATGACCTCAACGTAGGACTTGTCAGCAAGGTATCCAAGTTTGCTGATGATAGATAGAAAGATTGGCATAAACGCTTCAAGTCAGAGGCCATCGGACAACTTCAACGTGATACTTTCAAGATCAGAGAATGATCGGAAAAATGGCTGATACTTTTCAATGTTGACAAGTGTAGAGTACTTCATGCTGGTCAAAGAAACACTGATGCTGCCTAAACACTACTTGCAAATAGGACCCACTGATGTACAGAAGGATCATAGAGTGCTGATCACCAGGGATTTCAAGCTTTCTCGACAGTGCCTGGAAGCTGAGAAGAGAGTAAACAAAATCCTAGGGTACATCAAGAGAAAATTCAGATTTCGAAATAGAGAGACAGTCCTCACTCTGTACAACTCTCTGATAAAACCTCTTTTGCAGTTTGCGGTCCAGTTCTGGTCACCGTCGTTGCGAGCAAACATCCAGCGGTTGGAACGGGTGTAAGCTAAGGCAACTAAACTTGCACCTGGAATTTGATCCAAGGAATACGCACGTCGGCTAGAAGACCTGGGCCTCTTGGGGTCAACTCATTGAGACTCTTAAAATCCTTCGATGGATAAGACGAGTTCATCCCAAAGACTGTACTCCCACGCCTGGTGGAGGTTCGTCCTTTGTCAGGTTTGGGAGTAGGGTTTGGGGCGCATAGGTTCTAAGTGGGGAGTTATGGAGAGAGATTCAACATGCTCCGTTGTTAACTCTACGTCAAGCACACAGCTGGCTGTGCACAGGGGCCATCCTTGGATGGTTATATTGTGCCTTTTGATGGTCCCTTTATCCGTGTGACTTCTTTTGACTTTACTTTCATCACTCCTCTCTTTCTCCTCTTGCCACTCCTCTCTACTCTCACCATTCCTCTCACCACTCGTGTCTCCACTCCTCTCACCACTCAGCTCTCTCCTCTCACCACTTCTCTCATCACTCCTCTTTTGCATTTAGAAAATGATAGGTTGGAGGAAGTTGTCAATACTCAGGAAGAAGTTTGCGAGAAGCTGATCCATTTGGACCCACACAAGTCTCCCGGTTCTGACGAATTTTTACCAAAGCCGGTGAGATCCGTTTCAATTGCCTTGGCCCCCACTTATGTCAAGTGTTAGGGGCTTCGTTGGAGACTAGTGACATACTGCTTTATTGGAGATCAGTGAATGTGTGTCCCATTCATAAAAAGGGTCTGGTGGATATGGCAAGTAATTTCAGGCCCGTGCAGGTAAGGTATTGGAGACTCTGATCAAGGAAAGGGTTGTAGATCATTTAGAGCGGAATGACCTGCTGACAAGTTCTGGACATTGATTTAGATAACTAATTTACTAGAGTTCTACCATTCAATCTTCGGTGTATACGACAGATCTGGGTATGTAGATGTTGTTTTTCTCGACTTCCAGAAAACCTTTGACAAAGTCCCACATCGGATATTGATTGCTTATGTATGTGCTCTTGATATTGTGGGCAAGGTGGCTGACTGGATTGAGGCATTGCTGTCAGGAAGGAGAAAAGTCGTTGTTGGAGGTACACCGTGTGAGTGGTCGGTAGTCATTAGCGGTGTGCCTCAAGGATCAGTTTACGACCTCTACTGTTCTTCATATATATCAATGATTTTAAACTGGGATCATCCCCAAGATGAGTAAGTTTGCAGACGAAATCAAACTCGGTGTCGATGCGACTGATCCTCCTGTGGTGAATGGGCTGATGAGGAATTTGGCCAGGATCAGAGAGTATCCAGAACAATGGCCGATGCCATTCAACTCAAGAGAATGTAAAGTATGGAATGCCCTGTCAGGTGAATTGGTTGATGTACATTCTGTTGAGTCTTCAAAAGAAACTTGGATAAGATAATATGTAAGTTAGTGTAATTCTTTCTTCCAGATACTAGACAGAAACCCCGGAGCTTTCATGTGGCGAGGGAGGTTAAGGTCTGACGTCCAGCGCTCGTGTCCGTGCACGAGTGCTGCATGTGAAACTGAACTATTCCGTGTCAATTCTTGAACCGCTCGCTGGTTGAGATTGTTTCCAAGGGTTCAGGTGTGCAGGGGGGAAAGTGATCCACAATGAGTCTAAAACCCTGACTCCTCTGGTGATGAAGCCTGTGTGGCAAGTCTTAGACCTGGTGCATTGGATGAGATGCGATTGAGGGAGGGTCAAAAGTGTGCACTCGCTGCACTTTGATCATCCACGAATGGGCGTATGGCACCTTTGGTGTGATCCCTTTTCCATGTGACTCACCACTCCTCTCTTTCCTCTCACCACTCCTCCCTCTCCTCTCACCACTCCTCTCACCACTCCTCTCTCTCCTCTCACCACTCCTCTCTTTCCTCTCACCACTCCTCTCTCAACTCACATTCCTCTTTTCTCTCACCACTCCTCTTTTCTCTTACCACTCCTCTTTTCTCTCATCACTCTTCTCTCCTCTCACCACTCCTCTCTCCACTCCTCTCACTAACTATAAGGTTTAACTCCTCAGCAGTTCAATAAAGTCTCTCCCCTCTCATTCATTTACAAAGAATGAGTAAATGAGTAGTTAGGGGAACTAAGGAAGTCATTTAAACTTAAAAGAGTAATTATTAACAACTTATATTTAGGGAATCATCAATACTAACACTCAGTTTATGATATGGAAACACTCTAGATATACTGAGTGCACCGACAGTTGGGCCCCGACAATTGGGCACGCCGACAATTGGGCCCCAAAACAATTAAGCCCAGAAAAAATTGGGCAGAAGACACAATATTGAAATATTACCTTGTTTTTACTAGGGAAGTGACAATATTATCTTTGAAATAAAATATTCTCTAAAAATATGTTTATATTTTTTTAATTCTATTCATACTTGATAAGGTATATATTAGCAAGTACCTTAAATCACATTTGGATGCTAATCTCATGTTTCAATGTAATGAAAATCTTTGAAGTCTTTAAATAAGTCTTATTATTTTGAATCATGATCGACATATAGATCCAATGGATCTATCGTCTGATAAAGATAAATATTTGGTAAAAAAGGGGTAAATTTTAAAAGTTAAACGTTACATTTAACAGTTGTTTGGATAAAATGAGATTATGAGAATACATTTTGTTATAATAATTCATAAGCCTCTTAATTATTGAACACTGCACAGTATTCAAATAATACACATTAACTTTAATTTAATTTTTATGTTCCAATAATTCTGGTATGTCTAAAATACCTACATCCTTATTTTCTATTGTTTCTTTATCTAAAATAGTTACATTCTTATTTTCTATTGGCTTCATCCTAACTCATTTACTATTTCAATATAGAGGTACTATAACTAGAAAATTTGTTGCTTACATGACCTATCTCAGAACAGAAAATTATTGTAGTTTAATAGAATAATAGCATTTATTCCTGAAAAGAAATTGTTCTATTACAAAATAATTATTTTTCATAACGAGAATATTTTTATCATGTAAGGAATATTCTTTATTTTAAATATGCTCAAGACTATATTTTTATACAAAACGCATATTGTCACAAACTGAGTTATTACAGTAGCAAGGGTCTGTAATTAAGTTAATACAGTAAATTCTGAAAAAAAACATTGGAAAATAATATAATTGTCACGGGGCCCAATTGTCGTGGGCCCAATTGTCATGGGGCCCAATAGTTCAGGGCACAATTGTCCTGAGGCCCAATTATCCTGCGCCCAATTGTCGGCGGGCCCAATTGTCGGGGCACAACTGTCGGGGCCCAATTGTCTTGGGCCCAACTGTCGGGCCACGGATATACTGATACACAGGAGTTGGTTCTTCCTCTAATTGTCTGGCAGTGAATAGTCTTCATATTGAGTTTCTAATGCCTACCTAACACTACCTGTTTTCTTTCAGAGCTTTTCATTGCTTGAATTGGTGTTCCGGAATCCTGGATTAACCTGTAGACACTGTAGATGGTGAGGCCTGTAGACACTGTAGATGGTGAGGCCTGTACACACTGTAGATGGTGAGGCCTGTAGACACTGTAGATGGTGAGGCCTGTACACACTGTAGATGGTGAGGCCTGTAGACACTGTAGATGGTGAGGCCTGTAGACACTGTAGATGGTGAGGCCTGTAGACACTGTAGATGGTGAGGCCTGTAGACACTGTAGATGGTGTGGCCTGTAGACACTGTAGATGGTGAGGCCTGTAGACACTGTAGATGATGAGGCCTGTAGACACTGTAGATGATGAGGCCTGTAGACACTGTAGATGATGAGGCCTGTAGACACTGTAGATGATGAGGCCTGTAGACACTGTAGATGATGAGGCCTGTAGACACTGTAGATGATGAGGCCTGTAGACACTGTAGATGGTTAGGCCTGTAGACACTGTAGATGGTGAGGACTGTAGATACTATAGATGGTGAGGCCTGTAGACACTGTAGAGTGTGAGGCCTGTAGACACTGTAGATGGTGAGGCCTGTAGACACTGTAGAGTGTGAGGCCTGTATACACTGTAGATGGTGAGGCCTGTAGACACTGTAAATGGTGAGGCCTTTAGACACTGTAGATGATGAGGCCTGTAGACACTGTAGATGATGAGGCCTGTAGACACTGTAGAGTGTGAGGCCTGTAGACACTGTAGATGGTGAGGCCTGTAGACACTGTAGATGGTGAGGCCTGTAGACACTGTAGATGATGAGGCCTGCAGACACTGTAGAGTGTGAGGCCTGTAGACACTGTAGAGTGTGAGGCCTGTAGACACTGTAGATGATGAGGCCTGTAGACACTGTAGAGTGTGAGGCCTGTAGACACTGTAGATGATGAGGCCTGTAGACACTGTAGATGATGAGGACTGTAGACACTGTAGAGTGTGAGGCCTGTAGACACTGTAGATGGTGAGGCCTGTAGACACTGTAGATGGTGAGGCCTGTAGACACTGTAGATGGTGAGGCCTGTAGACACTGTAGATGATGAGGCCTGTAGACACTGTAGATGATGAGGCCTGTAGACACTGTAGATGATGAGGCCTGTAGACACTGTAGATGGTGAGGCCTGTAGACACTGTAGATGATGAGGCCTGTAGACACTGTAGATGATGAAGCCTGTAGACACTGTAGATGATGAGGCCTGTAGACACTGTAGATGGTGAGGCCTGTAAACACTGTAGATGGTGAGGCCTGTAGACACTGTAGATGATGAGGCCTGTAGACACTGTAGATGGTGAGGCCTGTACACACTGTAGATGGTGAGGCCTGTAGACACTGTAGATGGTGAGGCCTGTAGACACTGTAGATGGTGAGGCCTGTAGACACTGTAGATGATGAGGCCTGTAGACACTGTAGATGGTGAGGCCTGTAGACACTGTAGATGATGAGGCCTGTAGACACTGTAGATGGTGAGGCCTGTAGACACTGTAGATGGTGAGGCCTGTAGACACTGTAGATGGTGAGGCCTGTAGACACTGTAGATGGTGAGGCCTGTAGACACTGTAGATGATGAGGCCTGTAGACACTGTATATGGTGAGGCCTGTAGACACTGTAGATGGTGAGGCCTGTAGACACTGTAGATGGTGAGGCCTGTAGACACTGTAGATGGTGAGGCCTGTAGACACTGTAGATGATGAGGCCTGTAGACACTGTAGATGGTGAGGCCTGTAGACACTGTAGATGGTGAGGCCTGTAGACACTGTAGATGGTGAGGCCTGTAGACACTGTAGATGGTGAGGCCTGTAGACACTGTAGATGGTGAGGCCTGTAGACACTGTAGATGGTGAGGCCTGTAGACACTGTAGATGGTGAGGCCTGTAGACACTGTAGATGGTGAGGCCTGTAGACACTGTAGATGGTGAGGCCTGTAGACACTGTAGATGGTGAGGCCTGTAGACACTGTAGATGGTGAGGCCTGTAGACACTGTAGATGGTGAGGCCTGTAGACACTGTAGATGGTGAGGCCTGTAGACACTGTAGATGGTGAGGCCTGTAGACACTGTAGATGGTGAGGCCTGTAGACACTGTAGATGATGAGGCCTGTAGACACTGTAGATGATGAGGCCTGTAGACACTGTTCATGGTTTGGAGAAGCTGTATGTGGAATTTTAAATTAAGGGGCTTTAATTTTCGTTTGATGGTGATAAGGTCTTGCCCTTGTCTAGGAGGCTTCTCCCTGTAATTATTTACCAGATAGACATTCCTTCTTCACAATTAATGACTTCATGAGTTAGGGGCCGACTTCTTCAATATTCGAAACTCTCGCAAAATGCGTGATAATTTATAAGAAAATCGCTTAAATTACGATGTGTTTAATGTGTTTTATGTGGATTGAATTGAGTCATGCCTCCCCCTTTGGAATGTTCATCACTCTTTGAATGTGTAATTAATGCAGAGCTTTTCTCATAAACAGTCCTGGTACTTACTCGCCAAAAGAGGAGAGCAACTACGTAGACTTTACTCTACTGCACTGTAACAGATATTCTTTTTCTCTTCTTTAAAAAGACATTAATTTTCCATTAATTTCTTCCAGATATTCTAAGAGCGTTTAATTATCGCTTTACAATATTCAAGGTAGGTTCTAGGGGAATAATTGACCTCTTCAGTTAAAGCTGCAGTCTTCTTATGTCATTTATATATATAGAAAGTTCAATGGATTAAAATATTGAATATAACTACACTATAATGTCTCTATATTTTATCACCATCTTTAAACAATTGACTATATATCATAATTGAAAAATGAAATATTATTTAGGAAAATGGCTTAGTTATTTTCGCAATTTTATTTTGTTTGTTTTCATCATAATATTATCGAACGATTACTTTGCAAGAATAAATTCTTCTTCTAGTATATCGCAGCTAAAAATATCCAATACGAGATATAAATATATTCTTATTTTATTTATATCATGTAAGAAACTAATAACAGATGGCACCACTATCTGTGCTATTTGTTTACAAGACTACAAAAGTCCACACGAACGTACAATGAGATTAACCAATATCGCAAAATTTTGTTTCAAATTTTTTTGTGCTACCACCTGTGTTTCAAACTTGGAACTAACCGTCGCTACTAAAATGCAATATTTAGTGCAAATAATAATAATTGTAAAGATAATCTTAATTTGTCAATATTTACAATATTTACAATATTACTAACAGAAAATGTTGCAGTTTAGTAGCTACGGCTAGTTTCAAGTTTGAAACACAGATGGCAGCACAAAGCACTTTAGAACAGAAATTTGCGATAGTTGTGAATCTTATTATGTTTGTAAAATCTTTGCTAATAACTCAGGGAACTTCCGCAGTGGCGCCACTAGTCTTATTTATTTTTAACATTTTAAAAATTAACGGACATTCTAATATTACATAATTATATACTCTGAATCGAATTAGGACGAATTTGGCGGTATATTAATTTTTAGCTGTACTGCCCCTTTCAATTGGTAAAAAGAAATACTTTTTAGGTGTTATTTCCTTTTATTCAGTGTGCTCATTGTTGATGTATATATTGTAATAGGATGTATTGAATGGCAGGAAAGAATGTCTAACGATGCATTTGCATTAATATCATCATTTGAGTGTTGCAACACTTCACCACTCTAAAGAAACCATTGCACCTGTAATCAATGGCAACACTTCATATTGCAGACTTTTCTCTACCGTCTTTGATAATGAGGAGCATCTATAGGTACTGTAAGTGTGGAGTATCTAGGTACTGTAGGTATGGAGTATCTATGTACTGTAGGTATGGAGTATCTAGGTACTGTAGGTATGGAATATCTAGGTACTGTAGGTATGGAGTATCTAGGTACTATGGATACAGAGTATCGAGTGCATGTCTCAGGCCTCACTTATAGAATATAATTTAGAAATGAGTTTTGAGAAGCTTTTCAATTTCTACGATAGTAATACTCTTCATTTGATCATTATAGAGATATATTGAGAAATTATGAATGAAATGAGAGGTTCGTTAGTGCTCTGTGTATATTATATTGCAGTGATTTGGTGTGAAGAGTAGGTAGGTATATAAGGGTGTGGGTGAGACATATTCAAACAAAACAGAATATATGTGATAATGAACTACAGCTAGTTCACTATATAGAGCTTATTTCATTATATAGGAATCAAGAGGTGCGTAGTAAACTAGACATTTTATGGCAGATTACACAAAATGTATTCGTAATAATAATTCATTATACAGGGTACTTCATTTTTCAAGACTCAAAAATCGGGATGATTCATTTTACAGGACTTTATTATAGAGGAGTTGAACACGGTAGAACTCCTCTATAGTGAACTACAACTAGATCATTATATGGAGATGCATAGAAAACTGACGGTCATTTTTAAGGCAAACTTGAGGACGTGCACTCGTAGAGCGCATGCCCTCACTGCTGCTTATAAATGACCTTGACCTTTTACCTGTTCGCTCCCAAAATCTAATAAACTGGTTCCTGGTTAATGACCAATCGTCCCACCAAATTTCAATTAATTTGGTTCAATAACTTTTTGAGTGAATAACAAGATGATAAATAAATATATAAATAAATGCCTGCTAAAATATAACCTCCCGCAATCTGTGAATGTAACTAAACAAAAATATGTTGATTATAGAAGTTTCTTCATTAATCAGAACTCTACACCTCAGGATGGTTCACTATACAGTGTTAATTCATTATAGAGGAGTTGTATACTGTAGGTAAAACACCACACAATTCCAATAGATAAAATACCACACAATTCCAATAGACAAAATACCACACAATTCCAATAGACAAAATACCACACAATTCCAATAGACAAAATACCACACAATTCCAATAGACAAAATTCCACACAATTCCAATAGATAAAATACCACACAATTCCAATAGATAAAATACCACACAATTCCAATAGATAAAATACCACACAATTCCAATAGACAAAATACCACACAATTCCAATAGACAAAATACCACACAATTCCAATAGACAAAATACCACACAATTCCAATAGACAAAATACCACACAATTCCAATAGACAAAATACCACACAATTCCAATAGATAAAATACCACACAATTCCAATAGATAAAATACCACACAATTCCAATAGACAAAATACCACACAATTCCAATAGACAAAATACCACACAATTCCAATAGACAAAATACCACACAATTCCAATAGACAAAATACCACACAATTCCAATAGATAAAATACCACACAATTCCAATAGATAAAATACCACACAATTCCAATAGATAAAATACCACACAATTCCAATAGACAAAATACCACACAATTCCAATAGACAAAATACCACACAATTCCAATAGACAAAATACCACACAATTCCAATAGATAAAATACCACACAATTCCAATAGACAAAATACCACACAATTCCAATAGACAAAATACCACACAATTCCAATAGACAAAATACCACACAATTCCAATAGACAAAATACCACACAATTCCAATAGACAAAATACCACACAATTCCAATAGACAAAATACCACACAATTCCAATAGATATTTGGTATCATTACTGCTGGCGGCTGCGTGACTCACAATGGCTGAAGTATTCATGATTGAGTACTCGACAAGGAAAGTGTCTCTCCAGATCACTTGTCATTCAAACGCGATGATGAATGCTTCCAAACGACAAGAACTCGAGTGTCGATCTTACTCTTCATTGGGATGATATTCCAATTCGAACTCAGCAGAACAATCTATACACTGAACTTTCGGGAGCAAGGAGCTGCTGTACCTACGACAGTTGAACTGCTTCGGTCGCTAGATGTTTAGAAAGTGGATTGTAAGTCTTGCCTTTAAAGAGAAAACATATAGTGAATGTATGAATTAGTTAAGAATGAAGTTAATACGTACAATATACTTTAACAATGTTCACATCGGCTACTGAATAGGACTGACAGTTCTATAGAAATGAGCCCGATTGATTAATGACCAAAAATTGGTAATATTTCAATGATTAGATATATATGTTCACCATGAATGAAATCCAACTTAATTATGCCCTAACGAGATAACTTTTGACGATATAATGATAAAATTGTATAATTTATCCCCGCTCGAGAGTCGGGACCTTGTTATGACATTCTGTAGCTTAAATTGGATGGGACACATCTTGATAGCTATTATAATTTGACTACTTTGTTACAATGAATAAATAATGTTAGGGATATTATAAAAACAGATAAAAGGTTTTGGGGAGTTTTATGTTATTTAAAATGTTAAATGAGTCATTCAGATTAACGAGAATTGCATTTAATTTATCTTTAGATATATTTCTTATATTTTAACATCAAATATAAAAACTAACTAATTCAGTCAATCGAATTAAGATTAATATCTTTTAGTTTGTGAGTTTAGATAGAGTAACTGATTAATCATTATAGTTTATTCTAATCCAAATACAGATAAATAAAATAGCTTTGAATATTTAGAGTAAGTAAAATATTGAGTGTACTTTATTAACGTTTCTCCCAAAGTGTCAATCAAATGGATATCTACTTTGATCTTCCTCAAGAGCCTCTTGAAGATCTATTAGATGATCTGGGCGAATAAGATGGAGATATCTTTAATTTGACCATTGACCAGCAAATGAAGTAGTGTGACAAAGGGTTCAATCGGTCATTAGGGCTGACACTGTGAAGGGAAGGCGTTTTGTTTGGCTGGCCCTTTGCCTGAGAGTATTTAGGCAGTAATTCATATGGAGATTTGATGACAGACTCTGTCACCACTTCACTGACTAAGTAGTCACACTGCACACTCTGGCTAAATATTGGAGAGATAGTAGGGGAAACGTCTAATTCTTTAGCAAACATTGCATGGAAATTAAATAGGGAAATGCTATTTAAAACTCGAATACCTAATTCATTACTCACTCAATCATTTTTTGTGAGTATTTTGTTTTAGAGCTAATGCTAATATATTCCTAATTTTCATAGCAATAATAGATTCAATCACATTTTAAATACAATTATTGTCAAAGAGTTACAAACCATTACTTGCTGCATTCTTTGAAATATGAAAAATATAACTTTAAAGGTCCTCTCCAGGCTCCGGGGAAAAAATGAGTTTATTACATAATATTATAGAACTAAGGTCTACGATCATTATTCTGCAAACTGCATACAATTCGGGTCAGTATATATTTTATTATTTGTTTTTAAAGTTTTTTAATACTCTGTGAGCAACAATCGAGCGAATCTCCAACCTGACGCTGAGAAAGAAGATTGTACACTCTTTGTTTTGATTTCAAATTTAGATTTTTAAACAAAATGTTTTTAAATAAATGTTTCTAAAATAAGTTTATCCAAATTTTAACATTTGAACGAATAATAAATAGATTTATTAAACCAAATACCTAGTTGACAATCAAATCAAATGGTGTACATTCTTCTTCTTGAGACTGAAACTTAGATAGTCGGAAGTAAAGTAGGTTTTGCAGAGTTTGGATTATAAAATCTTTAAAAGCATATAAAATTAAAATCAAATTTTATGGGGTTTGCAGTAAAATAATAAGAAACATTAGCCTTGATGATATAAGCAATAAATAAATTTGCTTGGAAAGGACCTTTACAATTCAGATATTATCATATTATTCTGAGTAATAATAATGACATCATTTTATAAAATGCAAACTGACAGCTGTGCAGTTTCTATAATATGTAATTACGATTAATTAATTTAATGTAACACCTAATGATAAATTATGAACATATATACTTACTCAGGCAACCAATAGTATATAGTTTTTGATATATACTTATCATAGATAGTATATGAATTAGCAGTTTATCCATCTTCTAAGAGTATTAGTTTATGAATTAGTTACCCCTGTGTAGTATTTTGAAGCAAAGGTGAGCAGTGGTTGAGACTTTACATGTTAATTATGTAGAATGTTGTGTGCCGTGCCTGTAGTGTGAGTTGGCAGATATGTGAGATGCAAATATGATGTGTTAGCACATATTGCTCTGACTATGCAAATGAGCAGCCTGTGAGCACCACTAGCACACTAGCCATGTTAGTCTTAGCACTTCAACCACTAGCACAGAGGTGGAGAGAAAAAATCACTCCTCTTACACCTCCATCAGATGGAAGAGGAGGTGAGGAGGGGAAGAGGAGGGGAAGAGAAGGAGAAGAGGAGGGGAAGAGAAGGGGAAGAGGAGGGGAGGAGGAAAGGATGAGAGGAGTGAGAGAATGGAGAAGAGGAGAAAGAGGAAAATGAAGAGGAGAAAGAGAGGAGAATATTCCAATAAAATATAAAGTTCAAAAAGATAAACTAAAGTATTTAGTGTGTACCTAACTAAACCTAGTAATAGTTAGTATGTACCTAACTATACCTAGTAATAGTTAGTGTGTACCTAACTATACCTAGTAATAGTTAGTGTGTACCTAACTATACCTAGTAATAGTTAGTATATACCTAACTAAACCTAGTAATAGTTAGTGTGTACCTAACTAAACCTAGTAATAGTTAGTGTGTACCTAACTATACCTAGTAATAGTTAGTGTGTACCTAACTATACCTAGTAATAGTTAGTATATACCTAACTAAACCTAGTAATAGTTAGTGTGTACCTAACTATACCTAGTAATAGTTAGTGTGTACCTAACTATACCTAGTAATAGTTAGTATATACCTAACTATACCTAGTAATAGTTAGTGTGTACCTAACTATACCTAGTAATAGTTAGTGTGTACCTAACTATACCTAGTAATAGTTAGTATATACCTAACTATACCTAGTAATAGTTAGTGTGTACCTAACTATACCTAGTAATAGTTAGTGTGTACCTAACTATACCTAGTAATAGTTAGTGTGTACCTAACTATACCTAGTAATAGTTAGTGTGTACCTAACTATACCTAGTAATAGTTAGTGTGTACCTAACTATACCTAGTAATAGTTAGTGTGTACCTAACTATACCTAGTAATAGTTAGTGTGTACCTAACTATACCTAGTAATAGTTAGTGTGTACCTAACTATACCTAGTAATAGTTAGTGTGTACCTAACTATACCTAGTAATAGTTAGTGTGTACCTAACTATACCTAGTAATAGTTAGTGTGTACCTAACTATACCTAGTAATAGTTAGTGTGTACCTAACTATACCTAGTAATAGTTAGTGTGTACCTAACTATACCTAGTAATAGTTAGTGTGTACCTAACTATACCTAGTAATAGTTAGTGTGTACCTAACTATACCTAGTAATAGTTAGTGTGTGCCTAACTATACCTAGTAATGGTCTATCAATTCAAACATTGGCAGAAATTTCTGTCATCACTCTGTTGAATGTAGTCCTTTATTCTCTTTAATTTATTCAATTCTAATCCCACTGATAGTTTATTAAAGGGATTTACATGTAATTATTATCCCTAAGAGAAAACTGACAGATTAAACTGCTGTGGCAAACTATAGTTATAGCCTTGGCAAACTATGGTAATAGCCCTGGTAAACTATAGTTATAGCCCTGGTAAACTATAGTTATTGCCCTGGTAAACTATAGTTATTGCCCTGGTAAACTATAGTTATAGCCCTGGTAAACTATAGTTATTGCCCTGGTAAACTATAGTTATTGCCCTGGTACACTATATAGTTATTGCCCTGGTAAACTATAGTTATTGCCCTGGTAAACTATAGTTATTGCCCTGGTAAACTATAGTTATTGCCCTGGTAAACTATAGTTATTGCCCTGGTAAACTTTAGCTATAGTCATGGTAAACTATACAACATTTCTAATAATTTATAGTAAGAGGATGGCTACATTTCTATTTCAAATATTTTGATAATATTTTGTTATTCATTATAGGTATATCTACTTACTCACCATTATTGTAGCTGATTGTACCCATAAATAGTAATTATTGTAGGTGATAGTACCTTCAAATATTGATTAATTTAAGTGATATGTAGCTAATTTGGTGATATTATCGAGGATCAAATTTCCGGGGGTCAAATTACGGTGGTCAAATAATGAGTGGTCAAATTATGGGGGGTCAAATTACCGGGGTCCATAGTACTTCGTAATACTTATTCTTGTAGGTGATAGTACTTCGTAATACTTATTATTGTAGGTGATAGTACTTCGTAATACTTATTCTTGTAAGTGATAGTACTTCGTAATACTTATTTTTTTAGGTGATAGTACTTCGTAATACTTATTTTTTTAGGTGATAGTACTTCGTAATACTTATTCTTGTAAGTGATAGTACTTCGTAATACTTATTCTTGTAGGTGATAGTACTTCGTAATACTTATTCTTGTAGGTGATAGTACTTCGTAATACTTATTATTGTAGGTGATAGTACTTCGTAATACTTATTATTGTAGGTGATAGTACTTCGTAATACTTATTTTTTTAGGTGATAGTACTTCGTAATACTTATTTTTTTAGGTGATAGTACTTCGTAATACTTATTTTTTAGGTGATAGTACTTCGTAATACTTATTCTTGTAGGTGATAGTACTTCGTAATACTTATTCTTGTAGGTGATAGTACTTCGTAATACTTATTCTTGTAGGTGATAGTACTTCGTAATACTTATTTTTTTAGGTGATAGTACTTCGTAATACTTATTTTTTTAGGTGATAGTACTTCGTAATACTTATTCTTGTAGGTGATAGTACTTCGTAATACTTATTCTTGTAGGTGATAGTACTTCGTAATACTTATTCTTGTAGGTGATAGTACTTCGTAATACTTATTCTTGTAGGTGATAGTACTTCGTAATACTTATTCTTGTAGGTGATAGTACTTCGTAATACTTATTCTTGTAGGTGATAGTACTTCGTAATACTTATTCTTGTAGGAGATAGTACTTCGTAATACTTATTCTTGTAGGTGATAGTACTTCGTAATACTTATTCTTGTAGGTGATAGTACTTCGTAATACTTATTCTTGTAGGTGATAGTACTTCGTAATACTTATTCTTGTAGGTGATAGTACTTCGTAATACTTATTCTTGTAGGTGATAGTACCCCTAAATATTAATCCGTGTTTGTTTTATCTTTCTGGCATTTTGAAGTACCCTATAAAGTCTTAACGTTATTTGTTGATGGGTAATTTTTTTATCACTGCCTTATTGTTGGTTTAAACAAATCGAATGGAGATTTTTTGTGCCATTTTATCAGTTATTTGTTCTTTCATTTGTTTGAAATGAGAATATCTTGAAATGTTATTTGGCAAACGGGATTTCCCTTGGTATGTATTTTAAATATAATACGAAATAATTAATAGGTACTGTACATTAATACTAATAATAGACCATTAAATGAAATCTTATTTTCTGTTTGCTAATATCTCATTAATATTCCTATAATATATGTAAATAGGAAGAATATTGATTTCATTTAATTTCTCTTATTTTAACATCAGAGAAATGGTAGGCACAATTCGCAGATATTTTATAAATATGCAATACTAATTTAAAGAATTCAATGGAAATGCATATATGGAGAGTAAATATTATATGGAAACCCTTTTCTCAGCATTCTACTTTTGTAAACTAATTAAATGTTTCATAATTTCTAAAGAAATTTCTTTTAAGGAATAAAAACTTTTTCGGTGGGGAATTTGAGATGTCTTAGAAGACATCTCAAATTCCTCACAGAAGGTTTTTCCCCACTGAGGTTTTTCGGTGAATTTATAATCTGAAACACATTTCTCAATATCCTACACAAGGAGATGATCACCATCTCACAGAAAGATTTTCTATTTATATAGGGCTTTTATTTCATAATAGGTGAGGCAATTCTATCTGGGATATATTTTGCCTACTTATATAGTTTTGAAGCTACAATAAAATTCAGAGTTCAAAGTAAATCGCTATTACTGTATATTGGTGCTCTAGAAAAAAATGAAGAGCCACCAGAGAACACAGATTCTCAGAGCCCATTCCAATCACGACATACTTAGGAATAAAATTCTACCCAACTGCCAAGTAGGTGGTCATTGGTCAATGATCTCAAGTTGAAGTTGATGTCGGTATTAGGAATTTTCGCTGCAAGAAAATTTGCCGTAAGAAAATTCGACGAAAGAAAATTCTCGAACAGAATTTTCGCCCAAAGAATTCTTTTTCAATTCTCGGCTTGAGGATCCCAGGCAAATAAAGTGATCACCACAATAATTGTTATAAGGTCCTTTTCCAACCCCCGTTACCAAGGATACTTATAATAGGTTAACAGTACTCTTGACTTCATACAATAACACTTTCATAAAAACAGATAGCAGACTATTTATATATGAATAGTGCCTTTGGTCTGATCTCAATTTTATTTGATGGCCAATGAAACATAACACAAGATGAAAGTGTGATTGCATTTGGTTGAAGAAGTTTGGTTATTGAAGTCCTGTTCATTTTCATGATATAGTCAAAATTTAGTTTAATGAAAAATTGAAAAATGAGAAATAGACAAAAGTACCGGTACTATTTAAAAAATAAAATTTTGGTTTTGGTTGTAGCAAATAACTTGGCTCCAAAGTCGATCGGAAATATCGCGATATTATATAATCCGATTTTGTTCCTAGCCACTTTCACAGTGACACAGATTTTTCTCTCTTTTCAAAAATCCCAAATGTTTGGATGCAAGTTTGTTTCAGATATTTTCAAATCATGATGATAACCTTCGATGTTGTTAAATTCCGTTCGGCGAAAATTCCGTACACCGAATTTTCTTGCGGCAAAATTTCCGGACACGGTTTATGTCTATCAGCAGCAGCAAGAATGACCAAATCTCAAAAGGAGTCAACACCTTGTACTTCATATAGAGGAGCGACACTTCTCGTCTATGACCCAAAGTCGCAAATCTCTCAGTTGGGAACAGGCGGCTCGCCGAATCAGTCTCTCAAACAAGAAGTATCAGGTGAGATACAGCAGCAAACCCCACACTGGCGAACAGTATACCAGAACAGGCAAGATAAAAACATCATATAATTCTTACATAGCAATTGAGCTGCCATACACACCGCAAGTTAACCTCATAATGCCTAGATTATGAGGTTGAGACTCTTAGCCACTCAGAGAAGATGTGAAATTCATAATCAGCTTAAAATCCAGTGTCGCACTGAGAATGTCCACATAGGGGCTCATAATAAGAGACTGCACAGTGAACACCCACCACAAGATCACCATGTGGAGGATTCATGGCTCTAGAACGGCTGACAATGAAACACTTTGACTTGCTGACGATAATTTCAAATGCCACTGATGAAACTACTTCTACATCCCCTCATTATCCCTATTTAGTGAGGCAAAAGCAGCAGGACCATATTGACAGGTCTATGCCATAATGCCAACAAGGTGAAGTCAACAGCTGCATAGATGTCATTCTTACAGAAATCGAAAAGATCTGCAGTGCAAATGACAAAAAAGAGAGGGCTGAGGACACTACCCTGAGGTTCACCAGATACTTCGTGAAACCTATTTTCAACAACACCATCCACACCTAACCCCTGCACTCTGCAGGTAAGGAAATAGAGGTAGTAACGTCAGTTTCAGAACACAGTAGTCTGATTGAACAAAATTTAGTATGTATTACTATGTAATTCTGTTGACGTAGTACCTCTCTATTTCATTATATGAACTTTCCATTATACATAGTTCGCATTGTTAGAAAACTGATATTTCAAAGCTATATTTTTCGTGGTCTTATTTTCCGGTCACGGTCAAAGTAATAGTATAGGAGGAGCACCACCACTGAAATTTGAACCACCTGTCATACAGTTTATAATAAACTTACCCTTTTCACTAAATGTTAGAGCATATTTCAGTACTCTGAGCACGCTGCAATTCGCCATGTATACGTAATGCGAGTGAAATATTTACATCAGTTAACATATCTTCTTTGAGATGGGATTTTGTTGTTGTGATTTTCTAGGTTAGTATAATTGCTGTTCCATTGGAGTTACAGTTGAGAGGAGGGAGACGCAGGAGGCATCTTCAGGAGGCATCTCGAGAGAGATGAAGTGTACATGGATGGAATAAGAACCTTTCTATCCCCTGATGCTGCAATCATTTTCCATGCTTCTTGTTACAGTTTCTAAGCTATGTTCCAGGGGAAGATGGGGAACAATGATGACAAAATCATCTGTGAAACATATATGTTCTGCTTGAGACTTGAAAATATACCTTGTTTTCTCATCTATTCAATAATGCTTTAGAAATTAATATAACTCTTTCTATTGACTAGAAAAAAATATAATAAATATAATAATAAACAGCAAAACACTGGGACAGGCTCTGGGGCACAATGTGACGAATTACTTAACTAATATAAAATCAAAGTTAGTATCAAATTTTAAATTGGAGGTTTTTCTTCTTTCTGGTTCAGCATCTAATCGGTTACAACAGGATCATCTTTTTAGCATTCGGCTTCACCGAAGCAACACCATTTGATCTGAATTGAGCCGTCTTCTTAAATATGATATCTAAAAATAATCATCCATATCTTTTTCTTCAGTAATGATTCCTACATAATAAGATTTTGGCTTTGTATTAAATTTAACAAGGACATAGTTTTCAATAACTGGCTCATTTTCTAGAGGCAGGAAGTCCTTATTTCTTCGTCCAGTTGAATTACAATCGATGATTTCATCAGAAGAATGATAAGACAAATCCAATTCGTTTTCATCGGATGAGGATAACGTAGTGGCGGTAGTAGTATGTTGGATGAGGTTAGTAGCAATATATCAGCCAATAGGGGGAAGCAATAGGGAAGAGAGATGGAAAAATATAGAAGGGACTTAGGGAACCAGCTAGCTATGAGAGATAGGATCTCTTCTGCATTTTCATTGATGTACCACTTATAACAAGTTTAATTGCTGTCTCCATAGCAGCTTATGAGGCCATCCCAAGATCTGTCCTTGTTCTCGATCGATGCATCTTGCCACTGTAACATATAGCTGGTTGAATAAGATCAAAACCGAGTTCATTGGAACATACTGGGGTTCAGTGTAACACTATTCCAGTCTTGACTGTTTTTAGTGTCCCAAAGAACCCCATTGCACCATTTTGTGAAATATTGCAAATTACTAATCAATTGAATGAGATTGTCCAAATAGAAGCTAGGTACGCTAACTATAAATCTATATCCTCATTTTAGGAGTTGCACGAAACACTGACTGATTTAGATAGGTCTATAATTACATTTTTAATTCCTTACCAAAAAATTACTTGACTCACCAGGAAAATGAATTTGTTCTTTTACGCTGCAACCGTCGCAACACTACCTTTATCGGTGATGCGAGTTGGTGAACTGCTAATAGAAAAATACTATCCTAAACGACTGACTAAAATTACCTTCTATTGAAAGAGTTATTTAGACTGTCCCATTGTGTCCACTGCCCCACTGATGCTGATGCCCACCTTACCCCACATCAGATATTAAGGAAATAGCCGACAGCATGGTAATTTACCAGGTAATTTTATAAAGCGGATAACTATCTGATCTTCGCAATAGTAGTCCTAATTAAGAGCTCTCCACCACAATTTCGATCATTTCAGACTACTTATTTAATTCATTGTTAGTCTCATATCAAATTATTGACAGAACATATGATGAAAGAAACTAATGTCTACTGTTTGTTGTTAATATAAATTCGATAAAAATACATTCTTTCGTTCTTTTCACACATAGCCCCCTCTTTCTTTCCACACATAGCCCCCTCTTTCTTTTTGCACATAGCCCCCTCTTTCTTTTCCCACATAACCCCCTCTTTCTTTTCCGCACAAAGCCTTCTCGTTCTTTCCACACATAGCCACCTCTTTCTTTTCACACATAGCCCCCTCTTTCTTTTTGCACAGAGCCCCCTCTTTCTTTCCACACATAGCCCCCTCTTTCTTTTCACACATAGCCCCCTCTTTCTTTCCACACATAGCTACCTCTTTCTTTTCATACATAGCCCCCTCTTTCTTTTTGCACAGAGCCCCCTCTTTATTTCCACACATAGCCCCCTCTTTCTTTTCACACATAGCCCCCTCTTTCTTTTTGCACAGAGCCCCCTCTTTCTTTCCACACATAGCCCCCTCTTTCTTTCCACACATAGCCCCCTCTTTCTTTCCACACATAGCCCCCTCTTTCTTTTCACACATAGCCCCCTCTTTCTTTCCGCACATAGCCCCCTCTTTATTTTTGCACATAGCCCCCTCTTTCTTTCAGCACATAGCCCCCTCTTTATTTTTGCACATAGCCCCCTCTTTCTTTCCACACATAGCCCCCTCCTTCTTTTGGCAGTTAGCCCCTTTTTCCGGTGTTGCATCAAGTCTTTTCTTGGTTTCCTTTGTAAGATGAGGCATCAATTTGAGGGAAGAGGACTTAAAATGAGTCCTGAAGTGACAATTTGGTCCTATTCACCCGCCTGCAGCACTCCTAACAACATGCTAATATTCCCCCTGATAACAAGTGTGTCTAAGCTATGCCACAGTGAGTCTAAGCTATGCCACAGTGTGTCTAAGCTATGCCACAGTGTGTCTAAGCTATGCCACAGTGTGTCTAAGCTATGCCACAATGTGCCTAAGCTATGCCACAGTGTGTCTAAGCTATGCCACAGTGTGCCTAAGCTATGCCACAGTGTGCCAAAGCTATGCCACAGTGTGCCTAAGCTATGCCACAGTGTGCCAAAGCTATGCCACAGTGTGTCTAAGCTATGCCACAGTGTGCCTAAGCTATGCCACAGTGTGGCTAAGCTATGCCACAGTGTGTCTAAGCTATGCCACAGTGTGCTTAAGCTATGCTACAGTGTGCCTAAGCTATGCCACAGTGTGCCTAAGCTATGCCACAGTGTGCTTAAGCTATGCTACAGTGTGCCTAAGCTATGCCACAGTGTGGCTAAGCTATGCCACAGTGTGTCTAAGCTATGCCACAGTGTGCCAAAGCTATGCCACAGTGTGCCTAAGCTATGCCAACCAATGAACCCAATAAGTTTGTTCCGATGGAATATAGCTTTTTACTTAAAAAACAAGGCTTCAGTTGCTGAAAATACATGACTTTAATTGTCTATGATGTATTTATTTATCATATAAATATCAATTAGACTAATACAGTACGTTTTCTTCTATTCAGTTGTATATCATTAGTTTACCAGACGGGCCCGACTGAAATACAGCTTTGCGTCACTATATGTGACACAAAATGCGACACAACAGCGGTTGTGTTTCACTCGGGTTCCAGAGGCCCACCTGCTCAAAAATGATATAAAATAAATAAAACAAAACAAATTTTTTTCATTGATATAGATAAGATACATGAATACGTATGAAATAAATAAAATCAGTAAGTTTTAAAAGTTTTTAATCAAAATCAAAATTGGAACAGGCCTCTCATGCCCGTTAGTTGTTTCAAGTTAAGGTATACCTGAGATACGTAAAAGTTTTCCTAAGATATGTCAAAGTATGCCTGAGGTATGTCAAGTATGCCTGAGGTATGCCTGAGGTATGCCTGAGGCATGTCAAAGTATGCCTGAGGTATGTCAAAGTATGCCTGAGGTATGCCAGAAGTATGTCAGATCTATAAGTCTCTTGCAATCGTTTTCCCATCCTTTTAACACTTACTCTCGACTCAATAAATTCAATTTGCTGAGAAGATTTTCAATCGGAAATCAAGTTTTCTTGAGCGCTTCCTAAATGTTACTTAGAGAGTGTATGAGATTTAGAGAGTTAGGGGGTGAGGGATTTGGATAGTTGGAGAGTGAGGGATTTAGATAGTCAGGGAGTGAGGGATTTAGATAGTTAGGGAGTGACGGATTTGAATAGTTAGGGAGTGAGGTATTTTGATAGTTAGAGAGTGAGGGATTTAGATAGTTGGGGAGGGAGGTATTTTGATAGTTAGGGAGTGAGGGTTTTAGATAGTTAGGGAGTGAGGAATTTAGATAGTTAGGGAGTGATGGATTTATATATTTAGGGAGTCACAAGGAGTCACAAGGAAAAGGGATTACACAAAAGACGCCTTATGTCAATTCGAGGGTGATCCCAGTGCAGCAAATGCAAACTTTAGACTTTCAATCAGTCCCAATCCTTCCATCTACTAGGTCTAAACTTGGTACATGGGCTACACCACCAGTAGAGTCAGGGTTTTAGACCCATAGTAGATCGCTCTCCCCCACCTAAACCCTAGGAATTACTCTCAACAAGTGGACGTCAAACATACTCCGACACAGGGAGCTAGTAAATCATTTTGGGGATCAGGATTTACCCGGATAAGTTCAGCCTCACGCTACCACCAAACTCACTCACTCACGCTCACACACCAACAATAAGTGTGAAGGTGGACGGGGGTGGGAATAGTGCCAGTAATCTGACCTCAACCTCTCCCGTCTCGGGAAGGCTCCGAGGTTTCTCTCCTCAAAAGGAAGGGATACATCTTCAGCAACCACAAACAACCATGAACTGTCCCTCTACTCAGGGCACCATCAATTCTACCCAGTTCCCCGAATGCCCCCTAACCAGGTTGTCCCTATCACTCTTTTCCACCCTGCCCCAGTTAAGTAACCATGGTGGAGGAGACTACAACTAGTATCAACGACATGGAAAGAGTAGAACGAAGTACCGGCAAGCCCGTAATAAGGCGCAGAACATGATATTCTTGCGATCGCCGTCAAATAATCCCCAGTAACACCAGTGGTCTTGAAAAAACGGCCATGCCACGTCAATATACACTACAAACGACATTCCACTAAATCTCGTGGTGATCTTACCCTCTTACCCTAGGAAAAATGCTCCACAGAAACACGAGACCATTATTGGGCTTTGGGGTTTATATTTCCTCAGTAGAGAATCATTCTGCCTCGGCACGAAGAATACAGTGGACCACTCCAATCACCCAGCCTCAACACACTCACATAGTGCCCACCCTCAGCCCCGTCCCCACACCAGGTTGCCCCTCAACTCTTTCTAGTTAATCAGGTAGGGTGCTACCTGATTAAAAAAATCGAGGCGGAAGAGTCTACAACCAGCACAGAAACACGGCTAAAGGAGAACGCAAGACCAACAAGTCTCGATGAACGGGGCAGAACACCATAAACCATGCTAGCCGGCGAATGATTTTGTCCAGTTTATTCTTGAATGACTCAAAAGATGATGCATTGACCAGCTCCCGAGGGAGGGCATTCCAAACGCTACACACCTTCACAGTCATCAAGTCCCAGAACTTATTCATGCGAAAACGTGGTACATCCAGTTTGTTACCATGGTTCCGAGTCTGGTTCATATTGAACGAGAAGATCGTTGTGGGGTCAAGGCTGCTATGACCCCTAACAATCGTATAGGTCTCGATCAATTGTCCACGGAGTCGACGTTGCTCAAGGGTTAGAAGGTTGAGGTCTTGTAACCGCCTGTCATAATCCTTATTCCTAATCTCCGGGACCAATTTGGTTGCCCTGGCCTGGACTCGCTCCAAGCGCTTCACGTCACAACGGTCGGTACGTGGGACACAAGAATTTCACGGCATACTCCAAGTGTGGAGGAACCAACGACTTGTAAAGGGTCATCATCGTATGCCTATTCCGGTGTATGAAGACCCTCTTTATATACCCTAGGATATTCTGAGCTTTCCACTCGGCGGCGACACACTGTGCATTGAACTTAAACTCGGAGGTTTAACCATTCTAAGATCAAGTTCCTGTTGCGTAGGAGAAACTGGCGAACCAAAGATGCTGTTCTTCACACCAACTGCAAGACGCTACACTTGCTTGTGTTGAATGGCATCTGCCAATGCTCCGACCACTCCACGATCATGGCCAAATCCCTCCTGTGTTCTGCAACAATCTGAGGGTTTGCAGCGTTGATACGAAGCTTGGGTGTCGTCGGCAAATTTGCTCATCTTAGAAATAATCCCAGAGTCAATGTCGTTTATGTATATTAGGAAAAGCAGAGGTCCTAGCAATGATCCTTGTGGCACTCCGCTGGTCACTGGAGACCAATCAGAAGGTGTGCCCCCAATGACAGTTCTCTGCCTCCTATTCGACAGCCATGCCTCAATCCAGTCGGCCACCTTGCCGACGATGCCGAGTGCTTCTACCTTTGCCAACAGTTTCCGATGTGGGACTTTGTTAAAGGCCTTTTGGAAGTCGAGGAACATGACATCCACAGTCCCAGACCTGTCATAGGTACCGAAGACTGAATGATTGAACTCCAGTAAATCTAAACCCATGCTAAGAATCAATCAGTAGCTAGTTCTGATATCGCTTTAGCTACCACGAGGGTGAAACACGAAGATTTTACCCTGACCGACCCACCAATCCTCTTAAGGGGATACACCTAGCTTGAATCTGCTTGAAGTCTCTGCTGTATAACTGCCACATGGCTTCAGCAGATGGGTGAAGCTGGGGTTGAAGTTCTTGCAGGCTACGACTGAACCACGGGTTGTTAGCCATTCGAAGGTTGAAGCAACGATAGAAGCCAAAACGCTCACTGTCGGAGCCCACCACAACCTCGAAGGAAACCGCTGCATGGTCGCTACCTTCAAGTTCTTCAACTACTTCCACATTCTTCATCATCTCTTCTTCAGAGGTGAACACGAGGTCAAGGGTATTTCGTTCTCTGGTTGGAACGCGAACCATCTGAGTAAGGAAGCAGTCGTTCGAAAAATCGATCAGCTGCATTCCCTCAGCGGTCGCAACTCCCAAATTCCAATCCAATTGACAGTTGAAATCCGCTACAACCACCGTGTTACCCTGAATTAGCCCTGATAGGTCGTTATACAAATTTGCAGTGACACGTTTGAGTGTACGTGGGCATTGAGGAGGCCCGTACACTACAGACACCCTCAACGATGGAGGGTGTTTCCCTCAACACTCCTCCACCCAAATGACCCAAACCTATCTTTGTGAAACATGGCGTAACCGGGAAGATGATACTCTCCATCCAAGTCTCTCCGGCAGATATCAAGCCATTTATCAGTAACAGCTATTACGTCATAGTTTGACGTGGCTACCATTGCTATAAAATCAAGTAACTTATTCCTGATTGAACGCGCGTTTAGGAGGATCATGATTAATCCGCCAACCCGGTGCCTGCTCATTCGGGTCACTTGCCGTTTCTCGACGGTGGCAATGGTGGTGGACTACTTGGGTCCGGTAAGTCACCTTCAGACGCCCTCCTTGTCTTCTTCCGCACTTGAGACCGACCGGAAGGGCTGGATTCCGCATCAGTGATAGGAGACTCCTTTGTCTCTTACGTGCATCCGAAGTCCTAACCGCTAATGGTGTAACAATGACCATATCATTGTTATTGTTGTCAGCCTCTAAGTCAACGGTAACCACTGGCTCGCGGGTCTGCGGCCGAAGTACCTATTTGGGTTTGGCCTGACGTTACTTTAACCTAGGAGGACCGTAGAGGTTCTGGGCCAACAATTGGATAAGCACTCTAGATCCATTATTCGAAAAATGGATTCCGCCTCTAACAAACAGAGTGTCCATACTAAAGTAGCTGCCCCCTGGTTGACGAACTTCAATCCCTTCTTTTTACAGAGATTACCTAGCCTCGCATTGACGTCTTTGGCCACAGCGTATGTTCTCTTATCCAGGAACATACGTGAGATGAGGCCCACAACAACACATCTGCCGGTGCGAGACCGGGCAACATTCAGAAGTTTGTCGTAGTCACTCATCAAGGCCTTGACATCACATGGTCTCCTATCCCTCCGGAAGAAATCATTCCTCCAACGGCGAGGATAAGAGTGTTATTAGGGTCCGGTAAATTCTTTCTGACAACTTCAGTGATCCGTTTTATGTAACCTTCTGGCAAGGAAAGCACCTTGTGACTGGAACCCAGGTTAGTATAATAATTCCCCGTCGGTCTACCCACCAGAGAGTCCCCCACCAAATAATTGACGGGTTCAAATGTAGCAGTTAGTTCGACCTGTTGGGACGGATCACTTTTATGACCGTTCTTTCTTCCTCTCTTTCTATTTCTCTTGCGGGGTTTCCTTCTACGGGTCGAGGTCCCCTCCGCTGCTACTTCTACAGTTGGTTCATCCCTAGGTGCAGGCGAGGGTATGGCGGCCTGACACTAGCGTCTATACCCCGGGGCCGGAGGCCCAACTGATTGTTAACATCATCAATATACTCCTTCGGACTCCTGAGGGAACCAGAAGTGGAGACCACTGGAGCTCCAACAACATGGGACGTACCAAATACCGTCATAGGGGGACGGTCCACAAATTTAGACTTGATCAGCCTCAACTCGGTTTGTAGGTGACTTTTCAAAACAGCCAGCTATTAGGCATTAGGCAAAGAGCCACCGTCGAGTTGTGCTAATCTTAGCGAAAACTTCCCTCAGTGTGATTCCTGACCTCACAGAAAGCGAAAATTTGGTCAAATTTGAGCAACTTCCCTCATCCGAATCTAAAACCCACCTCTTCCTACGGCACTGAGAACACATAAAATTTCTGTCTCTCAGGCCCATTCTTACTCTTTTGTGCTCCAATCGGTTCCGATCCCAACATAAAAGTGACGATCGCAGACTCCTTGGCATACCTAGAAAGTGGCCTGAGAGGCACATCCACGATTGCCTGTGCTGGGGGGATGATTTGGAGCAAGGAAGTTGGAGATATGGGCTCATCCGTGCCACTAAGGTCTATCAAGTCGTCCATACCGGTCACTGCTGGGGGATATTATATAAAAAAATAAAAACAAACCTCAATATCTCAATTATATAAATAGCTTTTAAAACAAGAAAATTATCTCTACCAGAGAGAAATATATATCTGATGATACTCAACCGAAAATTGATATGGATCAAAAGACAATCAAGTAAAAACCGAAACACAAAATTCTAACTGTAAAACATTTACTAAATTTAGCTATTATTTAGGAGTCTAAAAACATTAAGAGTACACACATCTGACAAAATTATCGCACCGTTGCCATGGTTACATAACAACATAGACAAATAAACACTACCAAACGTATGATCTGAAAAAAAGCCAGAATGGTTTTGATAAGGTATAAAAGCACTACCTAGGTTAAATGAACAACTGTAAACAACAAAATGGTTAATCCTTTAGATATTCTGGTAATCAAATGACAGGAAAACTACCTGGAAATACTGAATTTTCAATATTAAGTATTGAAATTCACACAAATTAATTGGATAACACTAATCTAATAATATAATTTCTTAAGATGAATGTAAATCCACTTAAACACAGAAATTTTTCACAATTTGCAGGAGCACTTATAAACACGTCCGATCACCACGAGACTTAGGGGGAGAGAAAGAGAGTGAGGGATTTAGATAGTTAGGGAGTCACAAGGAGTTACAAGGAAAAGGGATCACACAAAAGGCGTCATACGCCCATCTGAGGGTGATCCCAGTGCAGCAAGTGCACACTTCTGACCCTCTCCCAATCTCACCTCATCCCATACATCAGGAATAGGATGGTGGATCACTCTTGGTGGATCACTCTCACCCCACCAGAGCCCAAGGAAAACAATCTCAACCAACAAGCGCTTGGAGAAAATGAATCCATCACTGGGTTCAGGAATTAACCGGATTAGTTCAGCCTCACATACAGCACCCGTGCTCGGACACGGACGCTGGACGTCAGACCTTAACCTCTCACGCCACGGGAAGGCTCCGGGGTTTATCTCTAGTAGAAAGAATAACACTAACCCGCAGATTATCTTATCCAAGTTCCTCTTGAAGGACTCGACAGAGTGTGCATCAACCAACTCACCTGGGAGGGCATTCCATGCACTGCACACCTTCACTGTCATCAGGTCTCGGAACTTGTTCGTCCGGAATCTTGGTACACCTAACTTGTAACCATGGCCCCTCGTTGGGTTCAAGTTGAACGAGAAGATACTTGTGGGGTCAAGGGTGCTATGACCCCTAATGATCTTATAAGTCTCGATCAATTGGCCTCGAAGTCTACACTGCTCCGGGGTTAGGAGGTCTAGGTCTATCAGCCACTCTCATAATCTTTGTTCCGGATTTCAGGTATCAACTTGGTCGCTCGGGTCTGTATCCTTTCCAAGCGTTCCACGTTGCACCTATATGTCGGAGACCAGAACTGAACAGCATACTCCAAATGGGGCCGAACAAGCGTCTTATACAGGGTCATCACCATCTGCCTATTTCTGTGGATAAAAACCCTCTTGATATAACGTAGGATCTTCTGAGCCTTCCTCTCTGCGGCGACACATTGAGCACCATACTTGAACTCGGAGGTCATAAGTACTCCGAGATCTAGCTCCTGCAGCGTTGGAGAGACTGGCGTACCAAGTAGAGAGTAGTCAGCAGGAGAATTTTGCACTCCAACATGCAGGACTTTACATTTACAACATGCAGGACTTTACATTGTTGAATGACATCTGACATTGTTCTGACCACTCTCCGATCCTGACCACTCCGAGCTTGGTATCGTCTGCAAACTTACTCATCTTGGAGATGGTCCCAGTGTCTAAATCATTGATGTAGATGAGGAACAGCAGAGGTTCTAAAACTGATCCTTGAGGCACACCGCTGCTAACTACCAACCATTCAGACGGTGTGCCTCCAACAACGACTCGCTGTCTCCTTCCTGACAGCCACGTCTCAATCCGGTCAGCCACCTTGCTGGCAATACCAAGAGCACATACCTTAGCCATCAATCTCCGATGTGGGACCCACACGACATCCACAGACCCAGACCTGTCGTATGCACCGAAGATTGAGTGGTAGAACTCGAGTAGATTTGTATGACATGACCTACCTGCTCTAAATCCAAGTTGAGAACTCTTCAACAAATCGATCCGCTCCAAGTGACCTACAACCCTCTCCTTTATCACGGTTTCCAATAACTTACCTGGAACAGAAGTCAGACTCACGGGCCTGAAATTGGTAGCCTGATCTTCCGGACTATTCTTGTGAATATGACACACATTCGCTGACCTCCAATCAAGTGGGACTTCACTAGTCTCCAAAGAAGCCTCGAACACTTGACTTAGGTAAAAATTCGTCTGGACCGGGAGACTTGTGGGGGTCCAAATGGATCAGCTTCTCCTACACTTCCTCCTGGGTGATGACAACATCTTCCAACCTATCATTTCCTACATACATGATGACAGGGGGTGGTATCCTGTAATCCTCGAGAGTGAATACACTAGAGAAATACTGATTAAACTCCGGGGCAATACCAAGATTATCAGAAATCATGAGACCAGTAGCAGACTGCAAGAGCCTCACCGACTTCCTCACCTTGTGTTGATTCACATAGGTAAGAAACTCCTTAGAGTTATCTTTGCAGGCAAGTGCTACCCTCTGTTCCTCACTAGCTTTAGCTTGACGTACCATGAGTTTAATATGGCGTCTCTGCTGGGCTAAGAGGTCTGCGTCATAAGGTTACTGGTCGGACTGGACAGCTTGATATAACCGCTTACGCTCTGTAATAGCATCTGCTACCTCACGGCTAAACCGAGAAGGGTTCACCCGAGTCGACATCCCTATTCGCTTCAGAGGGATGCACCTAGCCTGAATCTCCTTGTAGACACTGCTGAGTAATGGCATGACTCCTTAGCTGAGGCTAGATGATTAAGCTGAGCCTCTTGCAGGGCACCAACAAACCAAGGATAGTCAGCCCTCCGAAGATTCAGTCGCCAATTGAAGCCAAAACGCTCTTCCTCGGCACCGACCAAAACCTTGAAGGTGACCGCCTCGTGTTCGCTACCTACTAGGCCAATATCTATTTCTACATTCCTAACCATCTCCTCATCCTAAGTGAAGACAAGGTCCAGAGTATTCCTACCTCTAGCTGGAACGTGGATCATCTGAGTCAGGAAGCAGTCGCTCCCAATATCGATCAACCGCATTCCCTCTGCGCCAGCCCCATGCAGGTTTCATTCCAGGTGACAGTGGAAATTTCCCACAATAATTGTGCTACCTTGAATTAAACCTGAAAGATCGTGATACAATGACTAGTCAGAGTCACGTGGGCTGTGGGGAGGTCTGTAAACAACAAGCACTCTCAACGTAGGAGTGCACCCCCGAATCTCTGCTCCCACTAACTCAGGGGAAGAGTCGGTCATCACCCCAATCGCATTCAGGTGGCTCCTCACATACAGAAGTACTCCTACGCCCACATGACCTACTCTATCCTTATGAAACATAACATAACCGGGGAGATGATACTCATCATCAAAATCTCTCGTCCCAGTATCCAGCCATGTCTCCGTGATTTCTATCACATCCTAATTAGATGTCGCTACCACTGCCCAAAACTCAAGGAGCTTATTCCTAATCGAGCGCGCATTCAGGAGGACCACTTGTAGTCCTCCCGCCCGGTACCTGTTCATTCGGGTTACACGTCATTTCCCGACGGCTGGTGCGGAGGTACCCTTTGCAGCAGTAGACTGTCGGGAGAGGATGAGTTTCATTCAGAAGCACTTCGCGTTTTCTAACTTACGCAAGCCTGCACGCGACTGGACTCCACATTAGACGTTGGACTCCTTCGTCCTTTCTCAGTTGGACAACTAACTGGTGTAGTAGTAATCTCAACCTCCATGGTCCTAGCCACTGGTGGCGTCGCAACCTCAATAGACCTATTATTGTTGGTATCTACAACCTCTGGCTCATGGATTTGGGGCCTTGGCCCTGCCTTGGTTACAGGCCCCTTGGGCTTGTGAACCCTTGGGGGCCATAGAGATTCTGGGACAACTGCCTAACAAAGATACTAGATCCTTGTTCGGTAAGGTGTACCACCATCCCTAACAAAGAGCCCGTCCACATTGAAGTAGTTGTCCCAAAGATCAACAAACTTGAGACATAACTCACGTAACCTATAATTGAAATCCCTACCCACTTCATAATCCAGCCATCCATAAAACATTCGTGGAATGAGGCCCACAATAACACACTTGCCTGTGCGTGACCTGGCAACTATCAGGAGGTTGGTGAGTCCCTCATTAACACTTCCATATTACACTGTCTCCCATCCATTCTGAAGAAATCATTACTACCTGTGGACAGTATAAGGGTGTTCTTGGATTTTGACTGTAGCTTACCTATATCGGTGGTGATCTTCGTGATACCTGCACCAGAGAAGCCCCAACACCTAAAGGTAGAGCCCTGACTCTCGAAATATCTGGCGGTGGCTCCGCCAACAAGGGAGTCACCCACCAACAAATTGGTGGACTTATCCCCAGTCTGGCGGTCAACAGATGGTGTTGACTTACCTTTTAACCCCTTCTTTTCCTCTTCCTCCTCTTACGGGACGAAGATTCCTGAGTGACTCCATGAACCATGGCAGTCACTTTCTTGGAGGTACCTGAGGGTCGTTGTTCCATACTCGAGCCTTTTGAACCACTGCATAACTGACGAAAGACTACATTATTGTAGACAGCAGCATCTCCAGGCGAACTTGAACCAAAAACCCCGATTCCTCTAGCTGACAGAACTGGCGTATTCGTGGTCCTGTCTTCAACCCTCGACTTCAACTCTACCAGTTCCTTCTGTTGGTGGACCTTGAGGGCATCAAACTCAGTGCGGAGGCCTACTGTGATCTCCTGCTGTGGTTGCCCGGAATCACCTTCGAGCTCGGCGATCTTGGTCGAAAATTTACCAAGCTCCCTCTCTATCCAATCCTGAAGTTTCCTAACTTCTTCCTCCTGCTTCTTGATCTCTCTCACTGTAAAGTTTCTATTATTACAGTGAGAACAGATATAAAATCGGTGCAGATTTGCGGCACATCCTGCCTCCGAATCGATGATCCACCTCATCATTCTGTACTGGGAGCAGACGAATTTCTGCTTAAGAGGTCTACTCTTACTTTAGGCTCCAATCGGCTCAGTACCCAGCTTGGGGGTATCAAGAGCAGAGTCCTTATCAAACCCAGAAATGGGCCTACGGAGAGAGAGAGGGATTTACATAGTTAGGGAGTGAGGGATTTAGATAATTAGGGAGTGAGGGGTTTAGATAAATAGGGAGAGGAGTATTTGGATAATAAGGGAGAGAGGGATTTAGATGATAAGGGAGTGAGGGATTTAGATAGTAAGGGGGAGAGGGATCTAGATAGTTAGGGAGTGAGGGATTTAGATAGTAAGGGGGAGAGGGATTTAGATAGTAAGGGGGAGAGGGATTTAGATAGTAAGGGGGAGAGGGATTTAGATAGTAAGGGGGAGAGGGATTTAGATAGTAAGGGGGAGAGGGATTTAGATAGTAAGGGGGAGAGGGATCTAGATAGTTAGGGAGTGAGGGATTTAGGTAGTTAGGGAGAGAGAGCGATCTTTGTGTACACTATACATACAGAGTTGATATAGCACACTGACACTATACAGGGTTGATATAGCACACTGACACTATACAGGGTTAATATAGCACACTGACACTATACAGGGTTAATATAGCACACTGACACTATATACAGGGTTAATATATATTTCCTTTCAATTCCCCACTTCAAGTTATTAAGCCGGATGCTTGGTACCATCAGTCAAAAAAGATCAGTGCATAATTTTCACTCTCGCCATTTTTATTTGGCTTTAAATTTAGTATAAATTATGTATTATTAATTGTATGAGATGTAATGTACTATGCATGAGAGTGCAGATGGTAGCAGTTTTCTTTTATTCCACTAGTACAGGTTATGTTAATAATTACTAGTCTGTTCTCTGCCCAATGACTTTCAAAATATTACAACAATAGCGTTTATAAAGAGTTAACTATTAATTGTACTCATTATAGTGGGATAATAGAATGTGCAATTAATAGTTACACCCTATCTACCCCGTGTGACTGCATGAAACCGATAGTAATTACTGTCCGTTATACCACAATAATAGTTAATTTATCTTATTTCAACATTATGAAAAATATATAATAATGAGGCATGGAGTTATTTTCAAGCTGCTTATAAAAGCCTTTTTTTCAAATTTCGTTTTTTTTAAAGCAAATAACCTTATATCCCTATAACTGATGGGACCAAAGAAACTACAATTACAATTTATCGAAATAAAATACCTATGCTGTTATGAAGGAGTTTAATTACCTATTTAATTATTATTAAGATTTATTAACCTTTAAAGAGAGATCTCATTAATTTTGTCAATTCATGCTGATTCTTTTAGCTCTTAGACTATACTCATGACTGCAGACTGTACTCATGACTGCAGACTGTACTCATGACTGCAGACTGTACTCATGACTGCAGACTGTACTCATGACTGCAGACTGTACTCATGACTGAAGACTGTACTCATGACTGAAGACTGTACTCATGACTGCAGACTGTACTCATGACTGAAGACTGTACTCATGACTGCAGACTGTACTCATGACTGAAGACTGTACTCATTACTGCAGACTGTAGTCATGACTGCAGACTGTACTCATGACTGTATACTATACTCATGACTGCAGACTGTACTCATGACTGAAGACTGTACTCATGACTGCAGACTATACTCATGACTGCAGACTATACTCATGACTGCAGACTATACTCATGACTGCAGACTATGCTCATGACTGCAGACTGTACTCATGACTGCAGACTGTACTCATGACTGAAGACTGTACTCATGACTGCAGACTGTACTCATGACTGTATACGATACTCATGACTGCAGACTGTACTCATGACTGCAGACTGTACTCATGACTGAAGACTGTACTCATGACTGCAGACTGTACTCATGACTGTATACGATACTCATGACTGCAGACTGTACGCATGACTGAAGACTGTACTCATGACTGCAGACTGTACTCATGACTGCAGACTATGCTCATGACTGCAGACTGTACTCATGACTGCAGACTGTACTCATGACTGCATACTGTACTCATTACTGCAGACTGTACTCATGACTGCAGACTGTACTCATGACTGCAGACTGAACTCATGACTGTAGACTGTACTCATGACTGCAGACTGTACTCATGACTGCAGACTATACCCATGACTGCAGACTGTACTCATGACTGCAGACTATGCTCATGACTACAGACTGTACTCATGACTGCAGACTGTACTCATGACTGCAGACTGTACTCATGACTGCAAACTGTACTCATTACTGCAGATTGTACTCATTACTGCAGATTGTACTCATGACTGCAGACTGTACTCGTGACTGCAGATTGTACTCATGACTGCAGACTGTACTCGTGATTGCAGACTGTAGTCATGACTGCAGACTGTAGTCATGACTGCAGACTGTACTCATGACTGCAGACTGTACTCATGACTGCACCCCTTGGCACCACTCCGTTAATGTTTCTATCTCTTTCTCATCTGTTCCATTACCATCTCCCAGTGCTTTATCACACCTCAATTAAACACCAAACCCACCCTGCAGTTAATAGAGAGAAACTAATATTGTAATTATATACTCTAAATAACTCCTAGAGATATTGTAGCAATGGTGAGCACTGGCAATGAGCTGCTAGAGATATTGTAGCAATGGTGAGCACTGGCAATGAGCTGCTAGAGATATTGTAGCAATGGTGAGCACTGGCAATGAGCTGCTAGAGATATTGTAGCAATGGTGAGCACTGGCAATGAGCTGCTAGAGATATTGTAGCAATGGTGAGCACTGGCAATGAGCTGCTAGAGATATTGTAGCAATGGTGAGCACTGGCAATGAGCTGCTAGAGATATAGTTATAGTGCATTATAGTAAAATAAATAATTATATCGGGCTAACATACTATATATACATATAAGAGTGCTTGCGTATAATATTTCGGTAATTAATTTGTTACATGACCGTTAATTTTACTGCAGTCATTTATTGCCAAGTTGTTTGGTGATAGTTTTTATAGCATATGTTTAACGATAGAGAAGAAAACGATTGTAGTTAATTACTAAAGAGTGGAATAAAAAAGTCAGACCAGGCTATTGGATGTACTATTATACACCTACTATTAGTACTATTAATCTCAATTACAAGAGTCACTATCATTTTTAGTTGTAATTAGAAACTTTTAATTTTTCTATGTTTTACAATATAAGTCACCATATTGGAAATATTTCGTAATCATCATGTTGCGATATAAATACCTCTGTTAGGTTTTATCTGTTACCAGCCGTTATATTTGGCGTTAGTTTAACAGCTCTGTTATTCTTTCCCACGCCTCTCCCGTACGTCAGCGCTACACTAGAGACGCGGGGGATGTCAGCAAAAGTGCTGAGTCACGGTGAGACTAGTTACACCTTAAAATATTGTTACAGCCTACAGGAATTGCATGCTACACACTACAGGAATTGCATGCTACACACTACAGGAATTACATGCTACACACTACAGGAGTTACATGCTACACACTACAGGAGTTACATGCTACACACTACAGGAATTGCATGCTACACACTACAGGAATTACATGCTACACACTACAGGAGTTACATGCTACACACTACAGGAATTGCATGCTACACACTACAGGAATTGCATGCTACACACTACAGGAGTTACATGCTACACACTACAGGAGTTACATGCTACACACTACAGGAATTACATGCTACACACTACAGGAATTACATGCTACACACTACAGGAATTACATGCTACACACTACAGGAGTTACATGCTACACACTACAGGAGTTGCATGCTACACACTACAGGAGTTACATGCTACACACTACAGGAGTTGCATGCTACACACTACAGGAATTACATGCTACACACTACAGGAGTTACATGCTACACACTACAGGAATTGCATGCTACACACTACAGGAGTTACATGCTACACACTACAGGAGTTACATGCTACACACTACAGGAATTACATGCTACACACTACAGGAATTACATGCTACACACTACAGGAGTTACATGCTACACACTACAGGAATTACATGCTACACACTACAGGAGTTACATGCTACACACTACAGGAATTGCATGCTACACACTACAGGAGTTACATGCTACACACTACAGGAATTACATGCTACACACTACAGGAATTACATGCTACACACTACAGGAGTTACATGCTACACACTACAGGAGTTACATGCTACACACTACAGGAGTTACATGCTACACACTACAGGAGTTACATGCTACACACTACAGGAGTTACATGCTACACACTACAGGAATTACATGCTACACACTACAGGAATTACATGCTACACACTACAGGAATTACATGCTACACACTACAGGAATTACATGCTACACACTACAGGAGTTACATGCTACACACTACAGGAGTTACATGCTACACACTACAGGAGTTGCATGCTACACACTACAGGAGTTACATGCTACACACTACAGGAGTTGCATGCTACACACTACAGGAATTACATGCTACACACTACAGGAGTTACATGCTACACACTACAGGAGTTACATGCTACACACTACAGGAATTGCATGCTACACACTACAGGAGTTACATGCTACACACTACAGGAATTACATGCTACACACTACAGGAATTGCATGCTACACACTACAGGAATTGCATGCTACACACTACAGGAATTACATGCTACACACTACAGGAATTACATGCTACACACTACAGGAGTTACATGCTACACACTACAGGAGTTACATGCTACACACTACAGGAGTTGCATGCTACACACTACAGGAATTACATGCTACACACTACAGGAATTGCATGCTACACACTACAGGAGTTACATGCTACACACTACAGGAATTACATGCTACACACTACAGGAATTGCATGCTACACACTACAGGAGTTACATGCTACACACTACAGGAGTTACATGCTACACACTACAGGAGTTACATGCTACACACTACAGGAGTTACATGCTATTTATATAATGTATTTATTCCATCAAATATAGGGACAGGATATTGACATCTTCTCTCCATTTCAAGATGCCTCTAGTTTCTATTAGTCGGTACAATCTACAATAATAATCTCATTAGCCGTTAGATGATGTAATTACCATCGTAATTAACTGATGAGTTCCAATCGACACATCAGACTGTGAACAGGACTATACTGAGACAAACACTGAACTTTATTCATCATAGAATTGACAATTAACTGTTTTTTGTAGAAGATAATTAATATTTTTCGAATATCCCATCTGATGAAGTTATGACCATCTGACAGACCTCTTTGCTAATACCTTTAAACGGAGAGAGAGAAAGTACACCTTTGGGGTATGGTAACTCTTGCCAGTTACCATTTGTAGGAATGGGGCAATGGAGACACATTTACCAAATAGAGTGGGACAATGGAGACATTTACCCAATAGAGTGGGACAATGGAGACATTTAGCCAATAGAGTGGGGCAATGGTGACACATTTACCAAATAGAGTGGGGCAATGGAGACATTTACCCAATAGAGTGGGACAATGGAGACATTTAGCCAATAGAGTGGGGCAATGGTGACACATTTACCAAATAGAGTGGGGCAATGGAGACATTTACCCAATAGAGTGGGGCAATGGAGACATTTATCCAATAGAGTGGGACAATGGAGACATTTACCCAATAGAGTGGGACAATGGAGACATTTAGCCAATAGAGTGGGGCAATGGAGACACATTTACCAAATAGAGTGGGGCAATGGAGACATTTACCCAATAGAGTGGGGCAATGGAGACATTTACCCAATAGAGTGGGGCAATGGAGACATTTACCCAATAGAGTGGGGCAATGGAGACATTTAGCCAATAGAGTGGGGCAATGGAGACATTTACCCAATAGAGTGAGGTAATGGAGACATTTAGCCATTAATTTCACGCTATCTCACTGTTTTTTTTTTACTTTAATATCAAAGAATTACCTTCTAAACACCATTGCCTACCTAATCATTCTTGCAGGAAGTAGAACAGACATTCTTAATCTACACCAACAACTTTAAAACTACCAAGCAGTCAAGTCACTGTCTTTTAATTCAAATATAAATTATCAATGGTGGAAGATTGAAATTCATTGACTTTTCAATATGATGAGAGATATATAATGATGGTGTGAAATATCATTCAATTAATTTCAAGTGTTTGAGATATAGCATTGTCTTACATTATTTACCAAGCTTCCTATTGACTGCAACTGACAAAATGTAGAAGCAACATCTGTTTGAAATGTACTGCACGTGTCCCAGACAACGTGGCATCGGGCAACAGTGTTTGTAAGTTCTTGTACATAAAGAGTGCAAAACGGTACCTCACTGGTGAAAAAACAGTCCATTTGACTGCTTGGTACTTGTAAATGTTTTAAATGCGTGGTAGTTCCTAAATAGGTTCAATCGTGTACTTTAGTTATGAGTCCCAGTGATGCAATATACTGCAGGTGTGTAGAAGATTCATCCACCATCACATCTATTGGATGTGAACGACTTCGGAGTCTACCTTCAGAGGCTCTAGAGTTTCACACCGAGTGCTGCAGTCACACGTCCATGTACTTGTTGAAAAAAGTGATCGAAGGATTAAAACAACATTCATTTTTTATTATTAATTTTATACAGTATAATATTATTATTCAATATGCATTTGAGTGCTTCATTTATTAAATCACAATTAATATCCTAGCTTATAGTTAATATTTACTCATTAGCCATAATAATGCTTCTCATCAACGAAATAACTCTCAGTTAGTTATTGCCACAACATTAAATAAGTTGCGTAAGTCTGAGCGGAATAACTTGATTAGAATTTAGGTTCTTTGGCAGATTAGTGAACAGGAAGGTACTGACACCGCCAACCCAAACCTTTTAGCCTATCGATACAACTATTAGGTTAAATAGATTGCAATGAGGAAATTAGATGCGATATCACTTAGGGTCATCAGGTCAGGCTGGGGTAAGTTAATAACTAAAGTCGCCCTTAGAGCGTTAGGTCCTAATATTCTGAGGGTCAATTTGGGTGGAGTCTCATGGCTAAGGAGGCGGGGCTAACAGCTTGGGGACACGCCCATCCAGAGGTAAAATTAATAGCTAGTGCTCACAGAGTTAACACAAATTGAATAATATTTGTGACTTTGTGAATATCATTGAATTATATCGTCATTAAATTTAATTATCGCTTTAAATATTTTCCTGTGGTTTGAATCGCTCTGTCGAAAGCTTAATAGAATTAATATTATTTATTTAACCAGTCGGGGGAATATGTACTCACTCTTTTGTGAATTTAAATACTAATTGGAGTTGACGTTAAAGTCTTTGAATTGCTGGTTATTATATCTGTATAGTTAGAAGTTATTATTAGATATCTAAATGGTTTATAATTTCTTACAGTAAAGGGGGATGGGGTTTATTTATTTACTATCTTATAGCAGATTATCTTTTCCGTTTATTGATTTAATTTTCCAACCTTCGAATCTTATTTCAAGATAGGGTTCTCCCGTCTTTAGAACTTTTCACTTTAAAAATACCTTGGGGCAGAGTCAGGTTAATCTAGCGCTATTTTTGTAATTACTAAATCAATTGCTAACAAAGCCAGTAAATTAGTCCGCTAGCCATCGTTAGCGAGAGGGGGAGGGGCGAATTGGTGGGCGGAGCACCTGTGGTTAATAAGGTCAAGTCGTGACGACTCTTTGAGCTGATGATGGTGAGTGGCGCTCACCACTGCCGAGGGTTTAGACTTCTATTCACTGATCAACATAACGCGTCCCGTGATGCTTCATAATAATCTCCCGCTGCGGCACGCTATAGACAGCACTAACGGCGCATTGGGGCAGTACTGCGGAGGGGAAAATTTGAACGGCGTGGGGGGCCATACGGCGGGGATAACTAACGGAACTAACACCACGCCACCTCCCCGGTTTAACCCTGCTCTTGCATGCAAAGTGATTTCCCCCGGGGGATGTAGTGACAGTGGAAGGAGGAAGTTATCATATAGTCCTGAACTAAGTGTGAGTGTTATATCGTCAATGGGGGGACTGTCATCTCCCCCAATCACTTCCACCAGTAACCCTTTAACTTCCACCACAATGATGCCTCCACAGCGCAATCCCTTCGCTATCCAGGATCTACTGGGCTTACCCCCACCCACTTCTACTTCCACCATCAATAGGAGCTCTTTCAACGGTCTGTACCAAAGAACCCCCCATCACCCACTCTTTGACCATTTCGGTGGAGGATCTCATCCCTTTGGGCCCTTTAACCCATTCGGTGGGGGACATGGGCCTCACCCCCATTCCTCCATGCTTCTTAGTCCCCCCTACCGAAACACAGCCCCCCATATTTCACCCGGGGGAAGTGACTTCCACCACAACATTCACGGTAAGTTCAAGTTTGAGGCAATATATAAATTATATTTATAATAATATTTTATTTGAAAAAATATTTTATTAATTTTTTTTTTCAATTTTAATAACTGCACAATAACATAATATCTGTATATAATTTAACTAACAGTTATCTTTAATTGATGGTGATATTCATAATAAATTTAACTGTACATTATTTTTCAATGCTCTGTTTAATTACCATTCATTACTTCATATGGATAAAAGTGAACTATATTAGAAAAATGTTTATTATATGTAATTGGAAGTATTTTTTTTTTGGTTAATAAAAGAAATGATATCCAATATGGTTATATAGTTAGAATTATTTCTTTCAAAGTTTAGTGATGAATAATCGCTAACAAACCACAATGAGTCAGCAATAATTTAATTCATCCTTTGAAAAGTATGTTCATTAATTATATATGTATATATATATACCTACATATTACATTATAATTATTCTAATATAAAATATGTGACTCATTGACTCTATATACAGTTACATGTGACTCAGTGACTTTATATACAGTTATATGTGACTCAGTGACTCTATATACAGTTTCATGTGACTCAGTAACTCTATATACAGTTATATGTGACTCATTGACTCTATATACAGTTACATGTGACTCAGTGACTTTATATACAGTTATATGTGACTCAGTGACTCTATATACAGTTTCATGTGACTCAGTAACTCTATATACAGTTATAAGTGACTCATTGACTCTATATACAGTTACATGTGACTCAGTCACTCTATATACAGTTATATATGACTCAGTGATCGACTCTATATACAGTTACCTAGCTGTGACTCAGTGACTCTATATACAGTTACCTGTGACTCAGTGACTCTATATACAGTTACCTGTGACTCAGTGACTCTACATACAGTTACATATGACTCAACTGAATTATGTTCTACGAGTCATAGATTATTTTATTCGTTTATTTATCACAAATTGAATAAATTTCCATATTCAACATTTTTGTTATATTTTTTTTTATACATGTCCTTAATTTGCAAATAATTAATTATTACCTCTTATTATCATATTGTATATCATATTTAGTGATGAATTATATAGTGCATTGCTAAGTTATTATATTTAATATTTATATGCTGTATTTGATATTTCACTGCTCTATAATTCATTTAATAAAAAGATAATATAATATGAATGCTATCGGTTAATTGGCAGTATCGGTAACATAGTTTTCACCCCTAAATTATTATTTACATTAAAATAACCCGCATTATAAATTGGTATATTATATTTCGTGGTGAGTGATACATAAATAAATGTGTAAATAAATAGCTTTTTCTATTTTTCATAATGGGATATAATATTTATTCATATTGTATAATCTCTATAATATAATACGCTAGATCTGTCTGTATGTGTGTTACTTGGAGCAATATTACTCACAAACGGTTAGACCTAGAGAGATGAAAATTTACAACTTTTTAGAAAGTCGTGTCGAATTTAACCTGTTAAAATGATTTTTCGAAATTCATACGGGCTTTCGAATTATTAACACTTGATTTATAATGGGATACATATAGGAATTAATTCGACATACTTTCCAGGATATTTTCAGAGACTATCCAACAGAATGGGCTGAAATTTTCTGGAAACCTCCGGCCTATGGTCCTACAGAACGCTATTGATTTGTTTTACGAAATTCGAACGGGTTTTTGAATTATTCAAATTTTAAGTTTTAATGGAATACATAGGGATTTAATTCAAATCGGCAAATACATGGTCACATACGAAATAAATGAAAAAATAAAATTTACCTTAATCGAATCAAAAAAATATCTGCAATATGTAAAAATGGTCTACAAAAATAACTGCGTTAACCGTTTTTCGAAATTCGAATTATATTTCAAGATATGACGAAAATTAGAAAATGAAAAATAAAATTCTACGCTGGTTATCATTTTTCCTCACGAAAATAAATGACATATTTTGCACGATTGAAAATATAATAATTAATTTTAATATTGATATTGACGGGTTGGAATATGAATAAATATTCAAAATAAATTATATTTAGAATATTTATAATCAATTAGAAACGAATTTTAGTTATTTTACATAATTATATTAATTTATTTAATAAATTGAATATCAGCTGCTACCAAGGTATATATGTGAATTTTATTTCTTCTATTTCAAGTATCGAACTGATCGATGTAGCTAATTGTTTTTATTTTTCATAATGTGATTATTTGAATAATATTTGTAATATGTAGTTCTTTATACAGCTATCTTATATAATAATGTATTATCTACACGACAGTATTCTACACAAATTGATGACGTCACGGGTCTGTAAATTACTCTTTGCTGGTACCTAATTCTTATGAAATGAAATGGAAAACGGGATGTGTATAAACAAACACAATAAGTAATGAACTTAAATATTATTTATAGTAGTATATGCACGTAACCGTGCAATTTGCACGGGTACCCACTAGTTATATATGATTAATTAGCTTCAAATAATTATTAATTAAAAGATATAACGAAATGTTATATATTTAACTTTTAATATTACTTATACATGTTAGCATAGCTAGCGTCACAGTACTCGGACAGTGGGGGCTATACAGGAATTATATCACTATATTAAACAATGGTAGGTCAATGATATATTATTTTACAGGTTAGATTAGGTCATGAACTTTGTTTACAAAAATTATACATAAAAACTGCATTTAATTAACAACTAAATTCTCTAAACTATACACCATACAAGCTCTTTCTTACACTGTAGGTAAATTAAACTATAGACAGTCGATACTTTAAAATAATGTATCTTTAGGATGTATTTCAACTTTAGTATATCACAGTTTGAGAAATAACGTATAATTTAATAATGATAATGAGCATTTCATTTAATAGAGCATTAATGATTATAACTCAGAGAACATATATTATTTATTTCATAATTTCGATTACTATTTGAAGTTATGTTCTTTAGTGTCTCATTCTATTTACTATTAGTTGTATTACTCTCTGTAATATGTTCTCTGTTGAAATAACACCAAATTATTATCTCTAAAATAGAGTTAATTTTGTGATAATATTCATTACTAGTCAATTAATTTGCACTGCAATATTAAACTAGTCATCAGTATAGTAAATAAAACTATAAAATGATACTATATATTTTAATATCATTAAATGGCTATAGGATATAGTTTAATAAAGTGATATAAAATACTATAATTTAATATAGTGATAACATATACTATAGTTTAATATATTAATATCATATACTATAATTTAATAAAGTGATATAAAATACTTTAATTTAATATAGTAATATCATATACTATAGTTTAATAAAGTGATATCATATACTATAGTTTAATATATTAATATCATATACTATAGTTTAATATAGTGATATCATATACTATAGTTTAATATAGTGATATCATATACTATAGTTTAATATAGTGATATCATATACTATAGTTTAATATAGTGATATCATATACTATAGTTTAATATATTAATATCATATACTATAGTTTAATAAAGTGATATCATATACTATAGTTTAATATATTAATATCATATACTATAGTTTAATAAAGTGATATCATATACTATAGTTTAATATATTAATATCATATACTATAGTTTAATATAGTGATATCATATACTATAGTTTAATATAGTGATATCATATACTATAGTTTAATATAGTGATATCATATACTATAGTTTAATATATTAATATCATATACTATAGTTTAATAAAGTGATATCATATACTATAGTTTAATATATTAATATCATATACTATAGTTTAATAAAGTGATATCATATACTATAGTTTAATATAGTGATATCATATACTATAGTTTAATATAGTGATATCATATACTATAGTTTAATATAGTGATATCATATACTATAGTTTAATATAGTGATATCATATACTATAGTTTAATATAGTGATATCATATACTATAGTTTAATATAGTAATATCATATACTATATTTTAATATCGTAATATCATATACTATAGTTTAATATAGTAATATCATATACTATAGTTTAATATAGTGATATAAAATACTATAGTTTACTATAGTAATATCATATACTATAGTTTACTATAATAATATCATATACTATAGTTTAATATAGTGATATAAAATACTATAGTTTAATATAGTGATATAAAATACTATAGTTTACTATAGTAATATCATATACTATAGTTTAATATAGTAATATCATATACTATAGTTTAATATAGTTATATCATATACTATAGTTTACTATAGTAATATCATATACTATAGTTTAATATAGTGATATAAAATACTATAGAGTTTAATATAGTGATATAAAATACTATAGTTTACTATAGTAATATCATATACTATAGTTTAATATAGTAATATCATATACTATAGTTTAATATAGTTATATCATATACTATAGTTTACTATAGTAATATCATATACTATAGTTTAATATAGTGATATAAAATACTATAGTTTAAGATAGTGATATAAAATACTATAGTTTAATATAGTGATATAAAATACTATAGTTTAATATAGTGATATAAAATACTATAGTTTAATATAGTGATATAAAATACTATAGTTTATTATAGTGATATAAAATACTATAGTTTAATATAGTGATATTAAATACTATAGTTTATTATAGTGATATAAAATACTATAGTTTATTATAGTGATATAAAATACTATAGTTTATTATAGTGATATAAAATATACTTTAGTCTAATTATGAGTTTTACTATTTTTCTCTTTGGTTCTTTTTTGACACATTTCTTCTCTATTTTTATCTCTATGGACATACACAGAGTTGTTAATTCCCTCTTTATCGCCTCAATTAATCCTCTACTTCCCCCATGTAATCCCCCCTCTCCCCCCCCCCTTACAACCCCCCCCCCCTTTCACCATTGTCACCCATAAAATATCGATGTTGAGTTGCCAGTTAGTCTTTTACCCATGTCCTTTAGAGCAATAGCTCCCATGGAGCATCTTAGCTATTCTATTTCGCCTTGAAATACTTTAATAAAATGTAAGAGGTATAATTTAGAGAGTGGCAACAGCTGATTTTATTGGTTACTTTTCTTAGTTAATTAAATCCCACTATAAATTATAAAGAAAATTAAATTTAACGTAGGTAATTTTAATTAAGAAATCTACACAAAATGTAAAGTTAATATTTATTTATTTTAACAATTAATACAAATACATAAATATTTGTGACTTATAAAGTTGTATTTGTTTTAATTATATATAATTGCACACTCTAAGATAGTTATAGTTTAATCTAGTAACTATAGTTCCTATTTTATATTGCTATACAGTAAATAAAACAACCTCTAAACTATCAAATATTTTAAGTTTAGCAAAATTTATTCCACATAACATTTGATGGTGTAATTTCTATATGTGTGATACCTATAATAAGATGCAAATAACATTTTAAGATGTATTTCATACATGTAATACCTATAATGAGATGCAAATAACAATTTAAGATGTATTTCATACATGTAATACCTATAATGAGATGCAAATAACAATTTAAGAT
>CANNZV010002270.1:0-105811 GCA_947561585.1 Caprella mutica
TGGGGGGTCTCTTGACCGTACCCCGACATAACCCCCCCCCCTCCCCAAGATATAAGCCCCTCTCTTCTATATAGGCAAACAAGCTAACTAACCTTGGTAGTGTTATAGAGTATTAGTTAGCAACTAAATAGTAAGCCCCCTTCCCCCGGTTAAAAGCCCTAATTTTCCCTAAAAAAAAGACAATGCACAATTATTGCATAATCCTAATTACAACAGTTCGGGCCCCTTCATTTTCCATTCACCACAGACAGTTTCAGGATACAGCCCCTTGACATAGCTCAATTGAAGCATTTTGATGCAAAAATTTTACGTATTTTTAATTTTGTCAATTAAAAGTTACATATTAAAATGCTGGGACATATATGTCTAATTCGTAGTGAAAGGGCTAAATTTTCCAATAAAATTCTATAGAAATTAAAATGGTATGACTTAATACATTTTGGGGACGTCTCAAAAGTCCGACACCCCAATAGTCAGTCCGACGGTTACATCTTTCTGTATTATTATTTCTCGTTTTAAAATTTCGATTGAAGTAAAAATTATAATTAAATAGGTATAGGTACTAGACTACATATGTACATATAGGGGGCGATCGATGGTGAACACGCCTCGGGAGAAGCCACCCGAGACACGTGTGGAAGTATGGGCCTAGGTGAACCCGATATCCATCAGGAAGGCAATGACTTCCTGAGGGCGGGTCCATAGGTGCTCCAGTGAATGTGTGTTGTGTGTGGTCCGATGTTGTTGTAAACTTGTAGTATAATATCTTTGTTACAACTCTGTGATTCAATTTGCACGTACCTGTAAATCAATCTACGATTATTCACATATTGAAATCTTATTCCAACTTAGCTACATATTGGGATCAGTTGTGTGACGTTATCAGTTTACTTCCTTATAACGTCTCAGTGTATGGGCTCTAAGTGATAGGATCCTACTCTTATAGTATTTTCAGATTCCTTTCTCTTTATATATCTCTTTCTACTAAATACTCATGGTACCATGCCCTAGAACCACCTTGCCACTATGGTTCCGACCTCAGGCCTCTGGTCCAAGCTTAACTGTATTTAAGGGTAATAATGGTAAAGTAATTAACACTTAAAGAGAATATATTCATTGGTCAAGCAAGGGTTATTACAAATAATATCTCCACTAGAACGCTCGCAAGTTAAAGTCTCAATAACTACGAACAGGAGATAAGGTGTGTAGCTCACGAGAGCGAATCGGTAACTGACTTGACTGTCACTTACTTACAATCATATAGGTTCGTGATGATAGTAATGCATACACAATTGCTGTGTTTACATTACCACATCGCTCCCCCCTTCCGAAAATTTCAAAGTTACAATTCACATTTTTCCAAAACTGCCAGCTGGTTTGTCTACCCATTGTTACTCTATATTGAACAATGTTCAGACGCTCACGCTGTTAGTGGAAACATGTGTTTTGGATCTCTTGAAATTTCTCGAACCGGTAATAAATACATTATTAGAAAATTGAAAAATTTGAGTTTTAATTCGTTCTAGAAATATGTAAGACTAATGTGCATTCACCAAACTTTCTTAAATTTTTAATCTTACCTATACAATCTTAATTTTGCTTTAACAATATTTTTATTTATTCTCAAAATAATCTAAGTTACTCCTACCTAATATGTCTCAGTTCAAAATGTAACAACTTTTTCATTTTATAAACGTAATAACTTGCCTAATCTATTTGAGATCACACCCCTCCCCTCCTAATATGTAGATTATTAGTCTAAATATTAGCAGAGACCTTTGATCACTCCAATACATTACACAAATTGTTACTGCATTTACATTTAAAAAAAAAATTTATGATCAAAAAAAAATTTTCATTTATAAAAATATATTTAATTAACTTAGTTATGTTTTATTTTAATAAACTTCCTTCTTTATTGATAAAAGTAATTTTTCATTTTAATTTATCATATGTTATGATATCGTATTTTATGACCTTTTAATGAATTTATATTCGTAATTGAATTTATATGAATTTTGATCATCTTTATCAAATTTTGAGACAGTTGTGATCTTTAAATTTAAATCTTAAAATTAACACCGAAAAAAAAAATTAAACTTAAAATTAAATTCAATTGAAAAAACGATTATTATTAATTTTCACTTAAAATTACCCAAACTTAAAATTAAAAAAAAATTTAAAATAATGATCAAATTTAGTTTAAGAAAAAAAATCTTAAATGCTGTTAGGTTTAGTTTTGGTAATTTCGCTTTTTGGCTTTCGTTTTGTATTAGGCATTACTATAAATGTTATGTTGTCGCCTGTATATTTACTGCCTGATCATTGAAAATATTTACTGTTCCACCTAGTTCCCCTGATCTAAAGGGGTACCGCGTTTTATCTGATTAAAGGCCTCAGTCGCCATCTTAGACCTCAAATTCCGCATTTCGTACATTTTCATATCCTCATCGGACTTCATCTTTCTTGACTGATTGTAACCACATACCAGAATCATCACAACTAGCAATGTTAGGATTAATACCAAAATGTCGCTAAACAAATCTGGTATTAGGTCGTACTTTGTAGACCCCATGTTTTTAATGGTTTGCTCCAAATGAGCCTTGTTCATCGAAGTTGATTTCTGGATCAGCTCCACTACTGAATTCAGGTCAAAGTTGCTCTGAGACTGTCCCATCGCTCCAGCTGATTACTTCTCCCGACCTTGAATTACAGTCCTGTGTGTCAACCGGCTGTGAGTGGCTGAGAGTCAGTCACTGGCTGTATATGGCTGAGGAGCTGTTGGCTGTGTGGGTAGCTGTGTCCTCGCTGCCTCACGGTCACTGAAATCAAAACGATACTGTTAGATCATGGCCCCTGATCATTTTTTAGGTATTTTATCAGATTTCAGTCTCATTTTGAATTAATCATTTTTTTCTTTTAAATTATTTCAGTATTTCATCCTAAATTTGAATATATATATATATATATATTTTTTTTTTTCAAATTTTCATTCTGATTTCAAACAATTTTACTACTACGTTTACAAAATATAATTCATCTTATTCGTTACACCAACATATAAACACAAAATTTAAAATTAACATGCATACAACAAAAAAAAATTAATCCTCTTAAAATTATTATATGAAATTTTATATTAATAAAATTCATAATTCATCCCATCAACTTAAACTAAATACATACAAATATTACAATTAAAATACATACAATTAAATACATACAATAATTCTCTTACTGAGCAAAGAAAATATTGTAGTTTGAACAATGAATTGTATGCTCTGTTTATTTGACTCGCGTAAGCAAAAAAAATGTAAACATTTCTCTGACTCTTTGCATGTAACCGTGTTATATGTCACGTGTTCGTGTAAATGTAACATGTTACTCATGTTACTTCGTTTTATGTGTTCCTTTTGTGGACTTTCTATATAATGTTTATATTCAAATTTCTCATAATTTGATTTCCTGTTTAATGATGTTAATGAAATTATTTAATTAATTTGTTGTGAATTTTTCCAACTTAGTTAGGTAATTTATGTTACTAGTTATCTTTTGATGTCCTAATTTAATTATAGCTTTGTTTTTTTTCACTTGTACTACTGTACCTGGTCCTATCCAATTTAATTGTAATTTATGTGTTTTTTGATGATTTCTAATTAATACTCGATCACCTATCTGTATAATTTTGTCTTTTCGTGTCTTATTGTGGTAAATTATGCGTTTGTTTGATTGATTAATTATGTTAGCTCTTATCTGATCTTGAATAAATATAGCTTGTCTGGCCTTGATTTTGACTATTGATTCTGATGTATCTAAATTGTAAATGTTATCCAAATTTTCTGCTTGAATATTTGGAGATGTATCACGTCCAAAAAGAGCGTATGAGGGTGTATCTTTCAAGGTCAAATTTAATTGGTTGTTAATTGTGTTTTGGACAATATCGAGAAACATGTCCCAATTATTGTGATCTACTGTGGCTACATAGAATCTTAATAATTTGTTAATTCTCTGGTTATTACGTTCACAAATTCCATTGGAATATGCTGAATATGGTAATACCTCACATTTGTATATCTGATGTATTTCACTGAAAGTTCTAATTGCGTTAGACTTGAATTCTTTCGCACAATCCGACATTAACGTTTTGGGATATCCACAACGACTAAATGTTTTACTTAGACAATCAATTACTGTGTTAGTTGATTTGTCAGCTACTGCGTGTAATTCGTTATATCTTGTCAACATACATGTTATTGATAAAATATATTTGTTGTTCGTGTCAGTTGTTATAAAAGGTCCTATAAAATCAAATGAAACTGTTTCAAATGGTGTATTAGCTACTGGGGCAGACATTAATTTAATTGGTGTATCTAGACTTCCTTTAAGGATTTTGCAAACGTCACATCTTTTAATAAAAGATTCTATGACCGATCTTTCTTGAAAATGATAATATTTTAGTCGAAATTTAAATAGCGTATGAGCTAAACCACAATGGGTGTTAAAATGTATTGAATTAATTACTAAATTGATCATTTCATTTGGTATAACATAATTAACAATACTGGCTGCCCGAGTATCTATTTTCCGATGTCGATATAATATTCCGTCTAATATGAAAAATTCAGCTATGTTCCTAGATGTTCCTAATTGTTTTTTCTGTAATATATCCATTATTTCCTTACAAGCAAAGTCGTTTGACTGTGCAGTCTTTAGTCTGTTTAAAGTCCATGTTATATCTTCGTGTTTAGGTATGTAGTTCAGAAATGGTTTTTCTTTGTTGATTTTATACAATTTAGAAGGATCTGATTCTTGTTCGTTTTCTGAGTCTGTTTCTGAGTCACTGTCATTGTTGTTAATAATTTGTGGTACATTTAGCTTAGCCCTCGATCTTGTGGTTGCTATATAATTTTCAATTGAATTACAACTTTCATTAGATGGTGTTAAAAGTTCACAATCATCTATTGTTTCTTCCGTTAAAGGAGTTAATCTACTAAGGGTATCGGCTTTCTGACTAAATTTAGGTACGAACTTACGAAAATAATTCGCAAGCCCTAAAAATCGCTGAAGTTGTTTTACATCTGTTGGTCTAGATGCTTCTCTAAGTTTTTCGTTTTGGATACATCGGATGCCCTCAGTAGTGACTCGATGTCCAAGAAAATTAATTTCGTGTTTAAAGAATTCACACTTCTCTAATTTTAATCTCAAATGAGCGTCACGTAAACTCATTAGCACTTGGCCAATATCATTTAAATGTTGTTCATATGATCGACTAAAAATTAGGATGTCATCAATAAATACGAAACATAGTTTCCCTAATACATTACTTAACGCTTTTGTCATTATTGCTTGAAATACTTTTGGACTATTGACATAACCAAATGGTAGCTTTCTAAACTGCCATTTCTTACCATTTACCGCAAATGCTGTAAGTTTTTTAGACTCTTCGGAGAGTTCCACCTGGTGAAATGCACTCCTCAGATCTAAACTAGAAAATATCTTTGATCCACTTAAAGATCCTAGCATGTCATCAACTCTAGGTAAAGGAAATCCTTGTATATGGACACACTTATTTAATGATCTGAAATCTATTACGGGTCGTATTTCCCCATTCTTTTTATGAACAACGATTACCGGGAAGTTGTACTCGGACATTGAAGGTTCTATTGTTCCTTCCTTTAACATTGACTTATTGACTTCTTCAAGTTGTTCTTGAAATTTATGTGGTATTCTATACGGTATCTTGTTTATCACTATATTAGGATCTTTCAATATTATTGTGTGTTTACATATACTAGTAGTCCCGATTTTTTCGTCATTGATCGTGATTACGTCTCTAAAGTCATTTAGTAACTGCGTCATTTTGTCTTCATACTCTGTCATTCCACATGATATGTCAGCATTAACTAACCTTCTCGGTGCTGATGGCACTGTCTGAGAATTGTTTTCTTCATCAGCACTTAATGTGCTGTCACGGCTTCTATCAGCGCTTCCGTCACGTGATATTTTACACTTCATATCTCGGTTGCCATGCGTTGTAACTAATGGCTCTCCATTAATTCCAACTGCATGTACCTTTGACTTTTCATAAATTAGTTCAGGGGTAACGTTTCGTTCAAATGGCTTTGTTTTTTCGTCACTCAACACGTTTCCTAACCTAGATTTATGAGTCCTATTATTTAAACACTCCGATATAGTCGCTATATTTACTTCGACTTGCTCTTCGTACGTCTGGAGGTTCCCAACTATCATATTGTCCCGTAATATGATATCACTATCCGTCGGATTCATTACGAAAACTGGGCATATTGACACTTGATCTCCCTCTTTTTTTGTGTCTTCGATTTTTATTAGTGTTTCGGCTATCACTAAACCACTATTGAAACTTCTTTTAGCTATAATATAACTTCCTGCTTCGTTGTTTTTGACAAATCCATACAATATTTGTACGCTGTTTGCCTCAACGACTTGGCTATTTATATGAACATTTCCGTTCTTCTCGCGTTTTTTATTTTTATTCCTTGACTTCGTTTTTACCTCGGATTTCATAACCTCCGTTTGCCCTTTTTGTTGAGGTTTAACCCTTACTTTCGCTATACTACTGCGGCTGTTTGTTCGTTCGTTTATTTGTCTTATCAACGTTCTTCGTTTTGACCTATTTGAAGTAAGGACCAGCTCTGATATTAAGCAATCCGTGCTTAATAGTTCTTTAGTAGCTATTCTACGTTTTTCCATAAACGGAATTTTTTCTTCACCTAATTTCAATATTTTCTTATCAAAATCAATTTGCGCGTTCGTTAACACGTCCCTTCCTAATATTACATCATATGGTAAGCTGTTGTTGTTGATTAGTAAAGCGTTTACTGTTTGCTTATGTGATTTCGACATTAGTTCAAATTTTACTTCACCTTTTACTTCGGAACGTCCGTTTATGCCTTTAATAGTTACATTTGATTTTACTATGTCCTCGTGACTCGCCTTGTAATTAAAATTACGACTGTTTAAAATCGTTCGCTCGCTTCCTGAATCTATTAAAGCTTCCCAATCAAATTCTTTACTATGTAAAATTATCGTTGGCTTAGAAGTCCCTTTTATCGTATAATGACAGTCCATCAATCCGCTTAATTCATCTTTATTTTTTACTAATTGGACTGTTATATATGTTTCGCTCGTTTTTTTATCCTCAACGCTTAACTCTTCTTCTTTTAATAAATCGAACTTATTTTTACATTCACAACTTGTGTTGAGTGACGAGTTACTTTTACCATTGAATTTAACGTGCACTGGATCTAATTTATTCATGTTCAATTCACATTCGTACACGGAGCTACCGACCGTTTTCCCGTGAGACCTATCTTGTTTTTTACTTGTGTTTGTATTTACATGTTTTTGCGAAAATCCTTGCCCTGTTGAGCACGACATTCTCTACCTATATGTCCTATTTTGTTGCAACGGTAGCACTTAATTGTACCACTGCTGCTGTGAGGGGTAGGGGTAGGGTGGGGGTTATTAGTGTTGTGTACATATGCTCTGCCTGTGTGATTGTATTTGTATCTGCTTCTGCGTGCATACCTACCTGCTGTTCCTCTATCATAAGTGTAATATGCTTCTGTATCTTCTAGCATATCCTCGTGAAAATTGCCTTGATTCTCACCCTCGGGTTTTTCTATCAAAAAAGTTTCTGTGTCATTGAAATTCTTCTTTGGTATTAGAATTTTTTTATCATGTGGCAAAGATCTTACTTTCTTCGTTGTAGCAGACAGTAAATTAGCTGTTGTCTTAAAAGGACCTTCTACGACTCCTTTGATGATACTGGGGTTGATCTGTGGACCCAATATCGTTAAATACATTGATGTATTCATAAGATCTTTTGCGTGATTTTTTAATTTGCGTGTGAATGATTCATCGCTTTCAGTTGCTGTCCTTATTGGAAATTGGGCGTTCACTGTGTCGTCATTTAAGATAAAATCCGTGACTTCGCCTATTTTTTCTAATGTACTTAAGATGTCACTGGCAGCTGTATTCTCGTCCTTCAATTTATTTGTGTATAATTCATGACATACACTGTAGATATCCTTGCTGTCTTTCTGCACATATATGTCTTCTAGTACCGTGCATATTTCTTGGTATGTGCTATCCTTAAATGTTTTACCGTTAACGACGTTATTAACAGTAATTTGAAAATCTCCTAGCTTGCAATCAGCGCTCCTGAAAAGGATCTTCTTTTTTTCTGCGTCATCTTTATCTCCTAAGCTGGATATATGATTATTTAATAGGCTGAGATGTTGTCTGAACGTGTTCTTCTCCTCGAAAGCTGGATCTTCTGGCCTTCTTCTTCCCCTGAATATCGGCAATGAATCAGAATTGATGATTGTCGTACTTCTGCTTTTAATTATCTCTTGGAGTTGAGCTTGTGTTAATTCAACCGACATTTTGGGGGGTGTTTTGGGGGGTGTTTTGGGTGGTGTTTTGGGTGGTGTCTTGGGGGGTGTTTTGGGGGGTGTTTTGGGGGGTGTTTTGTTCTGTTTAGTTTTCTGTATTCTAGGTTTCGTTCTCCTTCCAGATCTAAGTTCTACAGCCTCAGCATTAATCGCTTCGTCCTCTGAGGTTGGCATGTGTTTCCTATCCTAATGAAGTGTTTCTGTGTACTTGAACAAGTGTCGTGCACGTGTAATCACAAATTACGAAAAAGGAAGAAAAAATAATAGGCTATCCAAAAAAATAATCCGTCAAACATTAAAAAATAATCAATAAATAATAAATGAAATATAATTAAATATAGAGCAATATTTGTTAAATCAATAAATATAAAATATTTATACCTTTCAATTAATAACGACACTCAGCAATTCAAAGCTAAAAGAAATGCATGCACACATACATCTATAATTATAACTGCTGCAGTAATGATTAATTACCTTCTGCTTATTGCTTATTCATCAACACAATTCTTGACTAAACAGAACAGATTTATTCACCACTGACTAAGGTCTAACACTTAGATCTTACTCTGATCGCTTCAGAAATGAGACTGAAAATGCAAGGATGACATTAGAATATGTTATACTCAACTTCCGGTTCCATGTACAGTGGGTCCCGCTTATCAGGTTTTGTCGTTGATTTTTGCTCTGATGTTAACTGTTATGATGTTAACTGAATGTTCACTGAACGTTGTGCACTGTATGTTATGCACTGTATGTTAACTGAATGTTCACTGAATGTTAACTTTTCACTGAATGTTGAATGTTCACTGAATGTTAAAAATTCACTGAATGTTGAATGTTCACTGAATGTTGCAGTTTGAATAAATACTTTTCAGATGTAGTATTTAAACAAATTAGACTCTCAATTTCTGGTTGATTTACGGCTTTTTTGCATGTTGTTTATAATCGAATGTTTTCCATCACCATTCGCCAACGTGCAACGCTTAACCCATTCGCTTCCTCCCTCCGTGCTTTCCAGTTTCTTCCAGAATTTTCCAGAATTTTCCAGAATTTCCAGAATTTTTTTTTTTTCAGACTGGTCAGTCTTGTTGATTGTCTCTGCTCATTCAAATTTCAAATTAGGCCATCTGTACTCTCCTTATCCTTCCGATAATTTTCGAGATGCCGTTTGCTTGACCTTGAGTTGAATTATCTTTATACTTTATCACAAAAACTGAACACCTTAATTGGATCGTACCTTCATATAGGGTCGCAAAACCCGGTCTTGCTGTAATCAAGTACTCTCCAATCAGATGGTTAACTTAGTTTTTGGTAAATTACAAAGCTTTCAATCTTTTACTTTAGTAATTGAATTTCCGCACATTAAATTCGAATTACTTAATCACGCACCATACGGCCACCAATGTGACGTTGTTAGTTTACTTCCTTATAACGTCTCAGTGTATGGGCTCTAAGTGATAGGATCCTACTCTTATAGTATTTTCAGATTCCTTTCTCTTTATATATCTCTTTCTACTAAATACTCATGGTACCATGCCCTAGAACCACCTTGCCACTATGGTTCCGACCTCAGGCCTCTGGTCCAAGCTTAACTGTATTTAAGGGTAATAATGGTAAAGTAATTAACACTTAAAGAGAATATATTCATTGGTCAAGCAAGGGTTATTACAAATAATATCTCCACTAGAACGCTCGCAAGTTAAAGTCTCAATAACTACGAACAGGAGATAAGGTGTGTAGCTCACGTGAGCGAATCGGTAACTGACTTGACTGTCACTTACTTACAATCATATAGGTTCGTGATGATAGTAATGCATACACAATTGCTGTGTTTACATTACCACAGTTGTATAATGTATTATATAAAGAAAGAGAATAATTTAACATCAACGACTGGCTACATTTATCGCGAACATGTCGCAGAAACTCAGAAATGGCAAACAAATTTTGCAACCTATAACTAAACCAAAACTTGAAGTTAGGTTAACTGTGAGTTTACCCAGTGATGATTAAAATCTCAGTGACAGAGTTAAAAAACAAATAAAACATTGTATGGATATGAAACCGGACAGCTTGAATTCAATCGAATCCCTAAAAAGTAAACTGATCGACGGGCATTACATCAGAAAAGAAAGAAACAAACCAGCAGCCATTGAACTAGATGAAGAAAATCGAAAGTGTAGTAATGGATTTCGCTGCAGATATGGCTAAGATGAATTCAAATTTTGACATTTTGATAGAATGTCACAGCGATATTGTACCACGTTTGGAAACAATCGACCATTTGGAGAAACGAGTATCAAACCTGGAGAGTATGCTGGATGCAAAAGATTAATCCTCAACCTCCAAATCTGTTATTAACGCTACACTCAAAGAGGCAATAATTCATACACTGATGAAGATTATTCCGATCGTTTAGCTAGGTTTGAATATCTATCAAGCGAGGATGAACGAGAAAAGATAATTTTACCAGCAGTCATAACTCATCCGGATTTGGATTCTGATAACGACGATTTGAGGAAACATTTAGGTGAATTTTTCGGTCGTAACATGGAAATGAGTGAGAGAGAAATTGCCCCTAATGTCACTGCCTCAAGAACCGGATACAACACACAATAACAGTCACTTTCACCAAGAGCTTGTTCAAGAAATTTATGTAAGCAGCTAGAAGTAGGCTCCGAACTGCACATAAACGATAATTTTATAACTTCTCTCTTTTGAAAAACCACCTCAGAAGAGAAAGAAAAAATGATCGAGTTATCTATTAAAAGCTTTGTCTTCGTTTTTTCTAATGTGAAGGCATTTGATGAGAAAGAAAAATACATGTAAAAATAGGGATACGTACAAAAGATACTTACAAGCGTTAGATTCAAGCGAAGGAGAATAATTTGTCCACTACAAATTGAAATGAGTAATCAATCATGAATATATTCTGGTGTGCTGCTACTCAGACTGGAGTAATGTCTCAGAACAGTTGAATTCCGATTCTTTTTCGATATTGACTGTAAATATACGTGGCCTTATGGGGAAGTTTTCTGAATTGTCGGCCTATTTTAGTGGTTTCAATTTTAAGGTAACGTTTATTGTCATAGTTGAAACTTGGTTGAGTACTGAAAAAGATTACGCTCTTGAGCTGCCAGGTTATAAATCTTATTCAATATACAGGTCTGATCAGTTGAGAGGAGGAATAAAAATGTACTATCTAGATAATTTAGATGTAACCATTGTTGATTTATTTGCTGTTTTTGATTCATGTGAAAACTTAACCATTAAAACATATAATCAGAGCCTAGGTAATTTATTCTTATCAGGTATTTATCGCCTTCCCAATAAACCTCTGTCTTTATTTTTGATTATTTACAGGAAACCTGTAATTTTTGAGTGAAAAAAAGAGTATAATTGCAGGGGATTTTGATATAGATGTGTCCTGTAGTAACAATGTTGTATCCCAATACTTAGACAATTCATCATTATATGGCTTTGTTGATGAAATAAACATATATATAATATACCTATATCTCTCTCATTACCAATCAGAATAAGTCATTGTTGGATCATGTATGGCATAATTTATCGCAAAAGTGTGTTTCCTTGGTAATTCGGCCAGAGCTGTCAAATCACTTCAGTATTTGTTGTATATAGGCTGACCGATCACTATAGTATTTTGTTTGATATTAAAACGAACATTTTATCCACGGAAATAAAATTTATAGATTTTTCTGACGCAAACATTGATAATTTTAGCGAAAATTTAACCCTAGAATTTGACAGATACAAACCACCTAGAGTAAATTCAAACTCTCACGCCAATTATTTAATGAATTTTCTAAACAAACTACTGAATAAGTATTTTCCAATTCAACATAGACAAGTGAATGATAAGCGACTCAAGGCTCCTTGGATTAGTATAGGAGCATAATGAAGTGTATCGATAAGAAACATGTTTGGTTAAGATGATGAGAAATGGTATAATTAGTAATAGATGTTACAGTAAATATTGTTATGCATTAAAGGACTTACTAAGATTGGCAGAGCAGGATTATTATAAGCACAGACTGAGTTCATTGTCCAAGACCAAAAGGCAAATTGGAAAATAATTAATAGTTTAACGAGAAAGCAATTTTCAACTAATTTTGATTTTTTCATTATTAATGATGAAGAAATTCGCTATCCCCTTACTATTGCGGACAATTTTAATCGTTATTTTATTGAATATCCACAGAGATTACACGATAACGTAGATGAAGCAAACGGTGACTACTCAAATATTATTCCCGTGCAAAGTGATCAAATAGATTTTGTATATTGCACAGCCAATGAGGTGAAGTACATTATTATGAATTAAAAAAATAGAGATAATTTGGATGTTGTTCTCAGGAGATTCTTGAAGATATTTGTGAATTTTGTTGATGTTATCCTTTGTAATTTATTTAATCAATGTTTCTTCGAATCAACTTACCGTGATTGTTTGAAGACATCGAGAGTAACTCCAATTTTTAAGAAGGGTATAAACCATAGACCCAGATCAGTCCTAAGTAATATAGGCAAGACATTTGAGTTTATTAATCATGAACGTATAACTGACAATTTTGTATACGGAAGCATTTTATCTGAAAACCGGTAAATACCAGTATGTATTCAGACATGCTTCTTATTGATAGAATTTTACCTACATTTGTTGATGGTAGCTACTGTATATGTAGATTTCTTGATTTTAGTTCATGTTTTGACACCATCAGTAGGGCTATTCTTGTAAATAAGTTGAGGAGATATGGTGTGAACGGTGCATCTGTACAATTTGTTAAATCCTATTTTAGCGAACGTAAGCAGTATGTTGTTTTCTCGGGAGTCAATTTTGCGGTACTGTACCATAATCTGGGTACTATTTTGAGCTTATTATTGAATGACAACAAAAATATTTTAAAATCATGCAACACGATAATTGTCAATGTTCACAAAGATCTAGAGATACTGATAGAACAAGTTAATGAGAAACTATCCCTTTTGTTCGACTGGTGCTGTTTCCACAAAATGGTCATTTTTCCTACAAAATCTTAATATGTCCTTTTGACTAACAAACATGTACCCATGGACCCAATTATTAAGCTTGGTAATGAGACTATTGAAAGGGCTAAAAGTTGTAATTATTTGGGAATGTATATTGACGAGAAATTAAAATATTACAACCACATCAATCACGTCAAATCCAAATTGAGGCAACTTTGAGGGATGAGTTTTAGAATTAGAAAATTCCTTGACCGTAGAAGCGTAAAGAAAATTTATTATTGTTTGGTATACTCTTCCATTACCTATTGTAATACTGTGTGGGGAGGAATTTTCTGTTACACCTGGCGCGGGGAAGAGCTGCAAACACTACATAGTACACAGGGCAATATTGATTTTTTTTGTTCAATTATTATGACTGTAGTTTTAAAGATGATTTTATTTTTAAACCGATAGACATCTACAAACTGTATGTATCTATTCAAATGTTGAAGGTATTGAAACTATACCTATATGATCTATATCCAACCCTTTTAAATGGGTGACATCAATTTGAGGTAAAATATTTTGAGACAAACCAATTCAGAAATAACTATTTTTGAAACTATATAATTATCAGAAAATTAAATGAAATATCATAATTGGAAGTGAAATATTTAGAAAACATCCACTTTGGATATTATTATAATATAGGAAAACAGTTCAATATTATATTTTAAGGTGAAAATAATTTAGAAGTAAATGTTTGAAAAAAATATTGTTTGGGAAATATTCAAGGCATGAAAACATTTAATTTTAAGAACCACATATAGGCTAATCAATCTAAGCTCAAAATAGGGTCAACCCGGATATTAATTTGAAAAAAGACAAGTTTGGTACCATTAGAAGCGCAATTTTAAGTACTTCAACCATGTGAAAATCCACTGAAATCCTGTTTGAGCAAAAAAAATTTTTATTTGAATTTGAATGAGGGGCACTTAAAATGTCTGGATGATTTTACTAGAAATTTGAAACTACTTGAAAATATCTAACTAGCCATTACTTCTGATGTATTTGTACTTGTTACTTAATTTTTTGTATATTATCTTGGTATTAAATTTGTTTTCTCATTTTTGAGATAAAAATTTAAAAAAATTATTTGTCAGGTGGTGTGTAAATTTAAAAAAATACTGTATTTAATTGGTTAAAATCGTAATTTTTCGTTATTTTTTGAACAGTAATTTGTTTAATTCTTTTAAATTTCTTCTATCACGACATTATCATGTTATACATTATGGTCCTTTAATTTAAGTACAATTTCTTTTCTAAGGGTCAACAAAATTTACAATAGCGAAACAATATTGTTAAGTTCAGGTTCTTTAAAGACAAGATTTTTCCATTAAAAATAAAAATTAAACGCAATAAAAAACGCAGTCCCGGCAGCTGATCCGGCCTCAACCGCTGAATCATTGAGGTGTGTCTCGGCAAATGTGTCAACACATGTGCACTTCCAAATCAGACTCTTTCCATTCATGTAAGTGAACACAGTAATACCATCTGCGCATTTACAATCCCCCTGTTAAGTTAACAAGGCTCAATCACTGAAGGGAATCCTGCTCACTGCAAAGCCCGTTTTACAACGTCATTCATTGCCACATGTTTTCGGTGACGGCCAGAACTGTACCTACAAGTATACAGGTCACGCAATCCTCTGACATCCATCCAACTACCACAGCGGCAAGAATGAGGTTAACAAACTCTGACACCCACTTTAAGAGCAATGGCTACCCTCAGGACCTCTGGATGAAGCTGTGTACCTAATGACGGTATGGGAATCGCATTCAACCACACTCCAGTTTCATCAAGAAATGTGATAACAGTCGTGCTCTTGCCACCTGACAAGCTCTAGCCAACAGACTCGCCATTAATGAATGAGCCCGTGGTGCATCCCATTCTTTTAACTGGACTCACGGACTGGTACCGGGAAATCAGCCTGCACACCCTGCCTCCATGTCCCAACTGCATCCGTAAACTCTCCGATATCAACTACATTATTACTAGAACGAATAATTCAACCAAATCACTCACAGAATAAATTGAAGACACAAAAGCAGGTAATACAGTGTCTCAGCTATCCTACAACCCTATCCTCTAAGGCAGCATTTCCCAACCCTGGGGTCGCCAAGTGCTTTTCATGTGGTCACCAAAGCATTTGAATAAAAATACAATAATATGGCAGAAGAACTGGATGTAGATTATGTTCCATCAGAAAAGTCCTTTTAAAATTGAGCAAACATAAAACGCGTTAAATGCCATACATCACTTTAAAGGAAACGAATGTATTTATATAATTTTTAAATATTAAGTCATATTTTATTAATTATTAAGTCATATTAAGTCATATCACATTTCCTCAGACCCTTTAAAAATTGTTGAAAATGAGCCCCTCCAGCCTGAAGACAGAACGAAGCACGGTCCATAACATTCTTGCAATCTTTCTTGAGAGTCTCCTGGTTATATCTTTTAGCGAAGTTTTGAACACATTATATAATAGACTCAATGGAATCTGGGTTTTCCCTATAAACTCGAAATTGTGTAGCAGCCTAGAAGTGAAAGTCAAAAGGGTTGAGATCTGGACTGTGTGCTGGCCTGAGATTTTCCATTCTTCTGAAAATGACTCGATATCAAAACTTTTCTTTCAGAAATTTTAGACCTGTATTTGTACCCTGTGGTGGAACACCGTCTTGTATCAACCAAAGTGAAGAACGAGTTATAAAATTGCGAAGGCTGGGCCAAATAATGTCAGGGAATAATCTGAGGAATGAAACACCAATAACAGATGACAATAGATGATAAGTTGCCATCATCATCAAGGAATGCATGAACTATTGGAACCATTTCATTAACAGTGGTAACGAAGATCATTACCTCAACACCATAACTGTCATTTGTTTACAGATATTTAGACGATTTTAATTTGACCAATTTCAGTCGTTTATTCGATGGAGGCAAAAGAACTTCTCGTAAGTCCAAACAATTTTATTGACATTGTTGGATGGTTTCTGCATAATCCATTCTGACAAAATGACTTATCTGTGCTTTGTGGACATCAGTTAATGGTTGAACTGAAGTGCAATGATAAAAACAGAAACGAAGTTCATAACTGACGATCCTCCACAACGTGGTTTTGGTGGGTGAACTATTCTGAGAATATTTTCTGAGAGAGCAACTGAGGGTTTCTTCAAAGAAACTATTCATCTCCTGAGTCCCTTATTTTGTTCTTTTTGGTTTTGATTTCATTTACTTTTTCTTGTATTTAGAACCAGACTCATATAAAAAATCGGAAATCTTGTGAAATTTTTCAGGTGGTAAAATTTAGCCATCCTTCCAATGATCTTGAAGTGAAGCATGAATTCTAGGCTTACAATTGAAGGTGGAGTAGTTTTGGCAAACTGCAGGACGATCCGTTTTTTCTCGAGTTCAAAAAACATTTTTAAGGATAAAGATGGTTGAAGATTAAAGCGAATTTTTATAGGGTAATAAAAATTACTTGGCAATTTTAGTTCTTTCAATTCGAAATTTACAAATGCCGCTTCAAATGGATCACATAATATAATATATAAAATTTATAATGCTATAAGAAAATTTGATGATGTTAATTTTGTCTTTTCCATCCTTATAGTACCTATCTTATAGTGAGATACTTACTGCCCCCTATTTTTGCAGCCAAAATCTGGTAATATTTAATAATACATAAACAACAAAGGTAGTGGGGTCGCGGATATGGCTTGAGGAGCATTTTTGGGGTCGCCTTGAAAAAATGTTGGGAAACACTGCTCTAAGGCCAACCAGTAGAGTTACTTCTACAACCCCAGAATCATCTGACATCTCTACATTGGTCACACTGGCAACGGCAGATCTAAGAGATTTGTCAAAACAGCTAAGCTCTAATACGTGATTGTAAGCTGGAGAAGACTGCAGAACATAATGCAGCTTTGGAATGGAGAAAACGTTTCTCAACAAAACGAAGGCTTAAAGGTCCTCTGCAGGCTCCGGGAAAAAAAATGAGTTTATTGCATAATATTATAGAACTAAGGTCTACGATCATTATTACGCAAACCGCATACAATTCGGTTCAGTATATATTTTATTATTTGCTTTTAAAGTTTTTTAATACTCTGTGAGCAACAATCGAGCGAATCTCCAACCTGACGCTGAGAAAGAAGATTGTGCACTCTTTGTTTTGATTTCAAATTTAGATTTTTAAACAAACAATGCGTTTTTAGCCTTCTTTTAAGATATTAATTATTTCTAAAAGTATATAAACGTTTCTATAATAAGTTTATCCAAATTTAAACCTTTAAATAATAATAAATAGATTTATTAAACCAAATACCTAGTTGACAATCAAAACAAATCGTGTACATTCTTCTTCTTCAGACTGAAAATTAGAAAGTCGGAAGTAAAGTAGGATTTGTAGAGTTTGGATTATAAAAATCTTTAAAAGCATATAAAATTAAAAATATGCTATCAAATTTTATGGGGTTAGCAGTAAAGTGATAAGAAACATTAACCTCGTTGATTTAAGCAATAAAAAAAATTTGCTTGGAGGGGACCTTTAATGGTTATCCACCAATCACAACTGAGAGACCATTAGGTGCAGATCTTCTTTTCTCCTTAAACTCCCCGTAGGAATTCCAAAGTCACTTAAAAGGCGCTCCCATCAAAGAGCAATTGTCCTCATTTACCACCCTGACATGAAGAAGCACTGCCTGGAAATCAATTCTGTTTCACCAAGAGTAGTATCATCAAGGATGGTCAGCACACATTTTTCACTATTAACTTCAAGTCCAACTAATTTATGGGCATTGCATTGTTACATTATTTAGAACTCTCTCCGGTGCATCTCCCAGGGTTGCGTCGTACTTATACCAAACATTGAACTCTGGCTCAAAACTCGGAGCCACCTCGTCCATTCTTTTTTAGACATGTCCGGTCCAAAAATGTCACCTTCTGATCTTAACAATCGTCATCAAAAACAATAGCTGAAGGCGAAGAGTAAGCTTGCCATAGGAGTCTACATAACTCTGACACACGGTTAAGAATAACAGTAAGGAGGGTGTCTCGCCTCAGGCAGTTGAAGGCGGTTTTCACATCCACCATGAGAAACACCCTTCTATGATTACAGTTACTCAAGTACCGTCTAGTAGAATTTACGGCAGCTTCACAATCACCCTTCGTAGACAACCCAAGCTGAGCCGGTCTTAATTCGCTACCAAAAGTGTGAAAGGGGCACGCAGCAACTTTGGCAGCCAACATCAGCATGGTGTTCCCAACTGCTATGGGACTGATGCCACTATCCTTCTTGACTAAAGTGCACAATGTAGTTCCATAAAAAGTTAGAAATTTTGTTGAACTTTCAAATTTCTAGTAAAATCATCAAGATATTTTAAGTGCCCCTCATTCAAATTCAAATAATTTTTTTGCTCAAATAGGATCTCGATCGGTGGATTTTCATATGATTGAAGTAGTACTTAAAATTGTGCTTCTAATGGTAGGAACCAAACTTGTCTTTTCTAATTTTGTCCGGGTTGAACCCTACCTTGACTACACTAATATCATTGAGTAATTTTTTTAGAAAAGAAAAATGTTAATTGAGAAACGAATATCTTAGAAGAAAATATTGCGGAAACAAATTTAAAAAATATAAAATATAATCGAAACGGCAAAAATGTTGTAGTTTTTTTCGAGTGTACCTTTGCTTTGCCAACGCTTACCGACTTTAGCCCGATAGTGCAATCTTATCAGCACTGTTGGAGTGCCCTATGCTGGTGGAGTTGAGAGATAGATATGGGGTGGTTAGTATGAGTTGAGTGATGAGTTTTGACTGAGGAGGAGATGAGGTTGCCAGGAGGTGGGGGTTGAGGACTGGAGGAAGAGTTCTCGGCCCTGCGGTAGGGATTGGAAGATGTAAAGTCTGAGGGTCCGAGAGGGGGTACAGTGGCGTTGAAAAACCAGATTCTTGGATTTCCCCCGAATTCCAGTTCCATTATATGTCAAACTTTCCGCCTTTTAGATATTTTTGAATTTTTTTCATGTTTTCTATAAAGTTTTTATGAGTTTAATCAAGGAAAAGATCTTTAACCATATGAAGGAGCAGAAATGTATTCTGGACTTGCAAGCAGGATTTACAGAAGGGAAGAAAATTGAAGACAACTTGTTGGTCCTAAGATATTGTATCAGTGAGTCATATCGGATGAAAAGACCATTATTTGTAACTGCCATCGACTTTGCAAAAGCTTTTGATTCAATTGATAGGAAGAATATTGTTAGAGTATTAATTAAGTATAAGTGTGACCCTATCATAATTGAATTGATAGCACAAATTTATTCGGATGATAGGAGTGAAATATGGTTCCAGGACAGAAATGTGGGTGAAGTGGGAATATCTAGTGGCATACGACAGGGTTACACCGTTTCTCCTTGGCTTTTCGTGATGCTAATGAATGAGGTCATTGAAAAATTGGTATTAGCGAAGATAGGCTTCAGAAATGATAAAATCAAAATACCTGTTCTGATGTTTATTGTTTGCAGATGACGGATTGTTATTAGCGCAGACAGTGGGAGATATGAGAGTATTAATAAGAAGTGTAAATGAGGTGGCTGATGAGTTAGGGATGAGGATAAACAAGAATAAGAGTATAGCTTTGGTAAATTGGTATTTAACAGTGAAAGAGGTGGAATAAATTGAAGGAATAAAGGTTGGAATGAGTATGAAATATTTGGGTATCACAGTGAATATAGGTAGGGATTTCTTCAAATTACACAAGGAGAATAAGATCAAGGAGAGCAGAAGGTTCTCAAACTTAACTTATTCAGTAGTACAGAAAAGTTGTAATAAGGTGTTAATTGGAAAAACCTATTGGAAGAGCATTGTTTTACAAATTTACCATCTCTTCTGTTTGGAAACTCGATTGTGACTTGGAATAAGGGTGAACTAAAGGAGCTTCAACGAGAGGAGAACAAAGTATGGAGATTTATCTTAGGTGGACCAGCTTTTGTTGCCATTGCAGCTTTGAGGGGAGATCTGGGAGCATCAAATATGGTAAATAGAGACATGAAGGCAAAACTGAAATACACTAAAAGCTTATTGGAACATGAAGAGAATGAATTGGCAAGAATAGTGTTTAATGATATGTACAATAAAAATAAGGATAAGATGGTGAAAATGGTGAGACAGTACATGAGTGACATAGGTGTTGAGGATCTGGAGGAGTTGAGTACTGTTTCAACAGCAGAAATTGATAAGAGAGTAAATGAACTGGATCAGATGAAGTGGAGGAATGAGATGACGGGAATGACAACCTTGGAGTGTTACAGACAACATAAAATGGAAATCAAACAAGAACATTTTTATGATAATACGTGGGAGTCTGTACCTTTATTCAGATTAAGGAGCAATTCACTGAGCTTGGGATGGCGAAAGAGATTTGTGGGGGGGAGTACAGTTTGCAGGATGTGTGATGATGGCGTGGAGGAGACTTTACAACACTTCATACAATACTGTGATTGCTATGAAGATCTCAGGATGGCTCACAGTGTTCATAATAAGACACTGCCTCAGATACTTCTTTTTACTGATGGATGTGAGGCTAAGAATGTGAAGAAGTTGATTGGTAAAATGTGGAGGAGAAGAGAGAATAGACGAAGGGAAATTAGAGTGAATGAATAGAAAACTGAGAAGAGAGAATAGATGAAGGGAAATTAGAGTTTGGTAGGAAATGGTTGGTATGTTGTATTTTCTTAGATAGGTAGTTTATAGGTCTCCTTACTCTACACAATAGTAGAGTATAGAGAGACCTGTTAGAATGTTGATGTGTATAGTTAGTGTGTGAATGGAAATGAGTGTTATATTTTTTTTTTAGATAGGTAGTGTAGAGGTCTCCTTACTCTACACAATAGTAGAGTATAGAGAGACCTGTTAGAATGTTGATGTGTATAGTTAGTGTGTGAATGGAAATGAGTGTTATATTTTCTTAGATAGGTAGTTTATAGGTCTCCTTACTCTACACAATAGTAGAGTATAGAGAGACCTGTTAGTGAATTTAGAATGAAAAGTGTGTAGTGTGAGAGTGAAATATATATATATAAAATATTAAGTGTAAAAAATAATAATAATGAAATATTCAAATGAACTGTATAAGAAATATAAGAAAAATGATATTAACAATAATAAAAAAAAAAAAAAAGAATTTTAATGGAATGGTTTTTCACCTTGATTGTATGTCTTTATTTGTAAATAGTTAACTTGAAAATATATTTAAATGTAAAATTTTTTTTAAATAGAGTTTTTAAATCAAAATTTGATAAAAATAAAAATAATATGAACTTCAAGTATTCAAGCTTACACAGTCATATTGTTACCTATATGTAGAGAGGTGGGGAGGGATGCATGTTTTTATAAATAATGATATGCATCTTTCTTTGCTTCAGCACTGGGGACATTATGATGAGGGTGTTGAGCGAGTCTAGAGTGCCGTAGCACATGGCCCTACTCTGCTTTTTATACTGATACTGATACTCATGTTTTTTTTAGCAGATAAATAGTCTAATGTATTATTATTTTAGAATATATATTATACTATATAGTAATAGATTATAATTTTAAATATATGATTAGAATATTAAATATTTATTATATTGTCTAAGAGGGGGTTTAATTTAGAATAAGACTTAAGGTGTTTGACCTTGTAAAGTATCTGTGAACTAGAGAAGAATAGGCTTTCTGAAAAACTATAGAGGAATGGAATTTTTTAAGATATAAAAACTTAAATTTTATATTTTAATATTTTAAGATATAAAAACATAAATTCTATATTTTTTTAGCAGTGAAATTAACATGAACAGAACAAATTATTTGGTTCCTGGGAGTCTTTTGCCAATTTTAACTTTTTTCACTTTAATATTGATTAATTATTTTGAAGTCTTAATAATTAAGACTGTTTTTTAATTCAGAAGCAACAATTTCCTTGTCTGGATCCTGACTTTGTCTTAGTCCAGATGCCAAGATACAAACTAAGATAAAATGAGTTAATGATCTGATACCAGTTTGTATTTGGTGCACTGAACTCCTCTGACTTTTTTAAAAATCTGAGAAATAGCTGCCAACATTTTTCATCAATTTGTCTAGTCCTCCAACATTTTTCCAGTTTCTCCTCCAAAAATTAATGGTAATATAGGAATTGATGGCTAAATATCCTCCGACATTGCAGGAATTTTATTAATAGAGAAATTGAATATCTCCCGAGATATCATTGGAATTTACCACCAAATACAATCTGGATCTGATATGGGGTGCTGTTATAAAGAGCATTACTCCAGATTACAAAATTACAAAAATTCATGTTTCATGCAAAAAAGTAACCTCATGCAAAAAGTGACCTCCGGCAAGAAGTGTCCTTTGGCAACCATGTTTCAGGGGCTGGAAAATTGTAAGCCAATTTTTGAACCAAAATTTCACAAAAATTCTGAGCCAATCCAATTTTGCTCATTTCTTGAAGATTTCAAGCCAAAATTAACATGGGAACATAGGAATTAATTCAAAATTTAAAGCCAATTAGACATCTGAGATTTGACCATTTCAAATAATCAAATCTAAGCCAATTAATTGGCTTTAACTGACAGACTCTGTAACATGGATTTATGGTGGATTTTTTCAGCATTTTGTGAAAGTCAGTGGGATTTTCAGATTTTGTGCACCAAATAGTAAATACTGACTGGAATGGGCTGCAATTAAAAATTAAAGGGCTGCAATTTACCTGCGTGACCGGTGACCCTATTTAGTATTTTGCAAATTTGAGATTGGCCAGGTATTAAAGCATGTCCAAACTCCGAAACTTGCCATTTAATGGCGAGTTTGTGACAGTTATTTTGAGCCCTTCAATTGCAAATGCCAAATGGTGAGAAATATCTAATTTTATCCCATACTGCAATGTTATCTAAATATTTTGGAGAGAATTTATGATAATTTGCCATGTTTTAAAGTGTGGACAAAGTCGCCAGACGCCAGTATATTGGAGACTTTTGAGGGGTTCAATAAGTTTAAAAACATGTAAATAACAAGTAGCTAAATCAGTCCTAAATTAGTCTCAAGAGATGCACCTGCATCAGACGACAGACATGAAGCATAAGGATGTTTCTAAGTATAAAATCTTCACTAGGAAGTCAAAATTTCTCCTTTAAAGTATCTTAAATGTGGCGACCTGAATCCATTTACTCACTAAACTGTCGACTTTCCTTTCACACTTTGAAACATGGATAATTTGATCATTTTGGAGAGAAATTTGGGGATTTTTGGAGAGAGCTGGAGTGACCCCAGAGTGGAAAACTTAAATTCTGACTGAATCTGACACAGTTACTCATGAATACATATTAACCCTGCTTGGCGATTAATATTAGTAAATCATGTATAGCATGCAGAGTTCAATTATTATGAAATATATAACTGATTTTTACATGGTTAAAAACTCAAAAGAAATAATGTGTAGTTTATGCAGAGTTGTCTTTAGGATGAGTTCTCACATAGTTCATTTTGAATCTCTAACAGAGTTACTAGTCAATCAGAAGAGTTATTTTTCCACCCTGGCTGTAGTCTTAGCCTGGAGAGACAATTTATTACAAATGGAGAGTTTATCTAGTCTCGTAGGCTGTATTGGTAAATTCCACTGACTTGTCGGTGGAATTTTTCTGCATTGAAAATAATATTCTGGCAATGACGGCGGATTTTTAGCTATTCATTCCTATCTTATCATTAATTTTCGGTGGAAAAATGGGAAAATGTTGATGGATCAGCCAAATTACTGGAAATTTATGGTGGATTTTTTCAGCTTTTTCAAAAAGTCAGTGGAATTTTGTGCACCAAATACAGTCTGGGACTGTGGGGAAGAAGAGGATCAGAATGGCATAAGGTAAAGGAAATAGTTAAAGAGTAAGAAAGCAGACATTAGACTTCTAGAATAAGTTTGACTAGTCTGAGCCAGACATGTACTGCATGCACTTCACTTTTTTATTACTGATATATTCTTTTTATGGTAATTATACAATCATCTTTAAAAGAAATACATTTATTAGTATTAAGTGACATAGCCATTTGTCCATAATTAACAAATAGTTCTAGATAGGGAGAGAATCAAAATTGAACTTTGCCTCCATTTGAGGTTTGTTCATTCATTTGAACATTCCCAAAGTCTCAAACTTGTAGCTAATTCAAATTATGGTTTAATCCCTTTTTGTTTATTTCTTTTGCACCAATTGGCATGAGACTCTATCTAAAAGCTGTCTTTGTAGATAGGAGAGACTAGTGATTATGGATTTCTTTTTTTAATACCATTTCAGCGCTTCTTTATTTCCACCTTTCTCTTTGTTGCTATGTGCTGATGAAATAGAAAAATTTAAGATAAAAGTAAATCTAGGATTAGTTTTCAAGTAGCTAATTTTCCTATAATTTCAGATATTAATAAGATTCATTAAGACACAGAAATGTCTCTAAATCCACTTAGGGAATATCTAAGGGCCTGTGAAAACCAACCAGATAATAGAGTTGGGCCCTATTTTGATCTCAACAAGTTTGCTGACTCCAAAGAAAACAGGTAATTGAAGTGTTAGTTTTGTTCTGACCAATACTGTGACACAAAGAAAGTATGCTATTTTGTAGATGAGAAATCAACCACAGAGTTCTTGTTCCATTCCAGTATTCAACCTGAAAAAACAGAGTTTTCCCTTTGCAACCATTGTCAGTACACTGATGGAATTGTTAACAGGTTGTCTTCCAAAATCATTGAATCGATGAATAATAAAATTGAATTTGGTAAGTGAATGTAGCTACTATGATAATTCATTCAATCTTATAATTATATAAAAAATACATGTAATTGAAAACTAAAATAGCAGATCTGTTTTGTTTAATTTCCTTACACAATGAAACTGCCTCCCATGATATGTATAATGATAATAAATATTGATTTAAAATTATTATATTAGATCTGTTTAGAAAAGTTTCATTCCTAGGAACTATCAACAAGGGTGTTTTTCAGGTAAAGGTTCTTACAGCAGATATAGTTGGGGTCTGGTCGTATATGGAGAGAAAGGCCGCTTGAAAAAGGAAATTGTCGCTAAATCTGTGAAAGAAGCAAAATTCGACCTGGTAGAATGGGATAATAGAATTCCCAAGGATGACAACTGGCTGAAAACTCTAGTGACAAAAGCTCTACAAAAGTGAGGCAGTGGATAGCTATAGATTACTAGTTCTGCTATTTGGAATTTCTGTTATTCTTATTTCTCATGGAGCCACTGTCCTTTCTGACTGCTTCTTATTCTCATGTACTTTATAAAAATAGCTATTACATTTTCAGCACAGTTGAAAATTTTTCTAAAATACGATATTCTTATTTTGTCCTACATATTTTTTCAGGACCCCATCTGTGATTCTGGTTAGCTGTGATGAGTTGAAATTTACTGATCCAAATGAACAAGGGAGAAAAGCAGTTATTTTCATCACAGAAGAGCTTCTAAAATCAGTGGTAAAGTAGTTGTTCACTAACTAAAATTTATCAACAAATTTAGATAGCTACATTTATTTTGAACCTGTAAAATTTATTTTTTAGAAGGAGGAGGTTATTTTGATCATCACTTCTGAAGAACCAACCTGTGTGACTTTAAATTGGGAAATTTTATACGAGTCATTTTACGTTCATCCACCTACTAAAATTGAGCGGAAAGCAATAGTCAAGAAGATACTAGAAGAACAAGAAAGAAAGAAAGATACTCCAAATAGTATTTCTAATCGGGTTGTATGTAACATTGCAGACAAAACAAAAAAATTGAGCATTAGAGAACTGTGTTCAGCTGTGTTGAATGAATATGATGTAAGTTTGTTTTGAATGAATATTGTTGCTTTGTTAAAATGTGCAATTAATTTATTCCATCAGCATTTATAATCTCATTCTTAATTAACCTTGTCATATGTTGTGTAGGAAATCTTGAAGGAAGATGATGGAAAAATGAGACAGAAAAAAAAATCTTCTGACAAATCAGAAGAGTCTTGGAACTCGATACAAGGATATGAAGCAACCAAATCTACTCTCAAGGTAGAAAAGATATCTAAATATTAACTTAAGATGTTTTGAACTAGTAGTTTAAAGTTCAAGGTAGCAATACTGTTACGCCAATACACATCTAGTTCACTTTTTTAATTAGTTTACAATTTATGAACAAAATCTATAATTTTTCGATTAGATTCTTCTATTTGAGTTTCTTGTTAACATGATCTTTTTTACAGTCAGAAATTGAACTATATCTTCGTGAACCAGAAAAGCACTCGTTTAGGGGTTTGTTGCTGTTTGGTCCCCCAGGCTGTTCCAAGACACTCTTTGTCAGAGCATTGGTGGCAGAGAGTAGATTCTCTCTAGTTACAGTGAAGGTAGGAATTATGTCCTGATTTATCAACATTTAGTGATAGGATAACCACTTCTGTTTTGAAAATTAGAACTGAATTGTGAAATGCTGAAAAAATTCCCCCCAAAAAAGTATTTAATTTCAAGATTCTGTTACTTGAATCTCAGGATAACAAACAATTTAGATGTTAACTAAACAATTAAGAAAGAAACGATTGAGAATTCTTATCAATAATTCAGAGCTAATATCTATTGACAGAGTTCAGATTACCTGTCAATGTACGTAGGTGAGACGGAGAAGAATTTGCGGGCATTGTTTCAGACTGCACTAAACAAGGCGCCATGTGTTCTCTTCATTGACGAGTTAGATGGTCTCTGTCAGGCCAGAAGCAGGACTGAGTCTCACGGACATTTGGTATCAGAAATAAAGGGACTCATGGATAAGTGCGTCATTAATGGCATACAAAGGGTTTTCCTCATCGGTGCGACTAATAGACCTTCTCTCATTGATGATGTAAGTATAGAAGAAATAATTGAAATCCATAAAAAAATTTGACATATATTTTTCCTACGTAAATTGTTAAAGAAAAAATTGTAGCTATAATTTTATATATTCTATAGCTATTTTTTATATAATTTTTCTTTTACTATTGATACCCCATTAGTTTTAATGGGGAAGTACACTAGTGTAAGCATATCATATAAAAATTGAAATTCTCACCTTTGAATATACTTGTAAATCATTGAATGACAAATCTGTTCAGTTTTATCTGAATAGATGTAGCTACTTGGTAGTTATATTGAAAATTGGCACTTGCTAATAAATAGAAACTTTCATTGAATTTCCATTCATCTTTCCAGCTATTCATTAAGAATTATTTATTGAGTTGTTCTAACGTTCAGTTATGTAATAGAATAATTTCGTTAGCCCGAAAAGTATTTCATACTTACATATGGGCTTGAACTCGTTAATTATTTCGTAATATTCTCATAGGCTTGTCTGTCTATGAGTTTATATTGTACTGTGCATTTTTTTGTATTTTTATCGTTCAATAAAATGTTTCAATAGCTCCATCTGAACAATTTTTCCACCAGGCTCTCCTCAAGACGAGTTTTTTCTCCCGTGCCATTCACATCGATCTCCCCTCCTGTGAGGATAGGTGTGCCATGTGGCAGCACAAGATAGACAACACACCCACCAGAGGGACTCTGAACGCTAAGGCTCTGTGTGAAGCCTCTAAAGGCTTCTCTGGTGCTGAGGTAAGATTATGTTAAAAAATAAATATTATGTCCATTCTATACTAGTAGATTAAACGCCTCGTTTTCACCGCTCAGTTACCTCTTCAATTAATCACAATTAAATGAAAAGAAAGGAACTTTGCAGACTATACTAGTGTTTCTACCGCCTTACATTCATTTAACTGTGATTAGATGAAGAGGAAAATGCAGCTTTTTATCTGCTAGTAGCTATAGAATGGGCCCCCCCCCCCGAGTGGGCAACATTGACGTTGTGGGGGGGCTTGAGTGCACCAATGAAGTGAGGAGCTGTGCCAGTGGGGTGACCTAGTCATCCCGGAAGATCCAATCATGCTGGAGAGGTCCTCACGGAGGTGCCAGACTAATAGCTCACGCAGACTGACCATAAGATCACCGACCCAGAATATCCCACCGAGGAAGGCAACCTCACCAAAAATCCCCTCTGATACAGGCTAAGATCAAATCATGATAAGTACAACTAAGGCCACGGCCCCCAGTCCCGGGCAGCCCCTCCAGTCGTCACTGAGTGGGGGGCAAGGGGGTGCTAAGAATCTCCCGGTCGGATCAAGTGACACTCCGATAACGACTGACTCTGTACCTGGAACTTCATCTGGATCTACTCTACTACAATATGGCTTGGGAGAGCCCCAATCTTCCACCTCTGCCAAGGCACTAAAACCCAGTGCCAATGTTCAGAAAGTGAACAAACAAGCAGGTAGTACATCTACCAGACCTAGAGATAAAACTAAATTGAATACCTTTGATGAAATGTATAGACCCGGAAAATTTGTACGATTCTACACCATCAAGTCTAGCCACGAAGCTAATCTAACAAAGTTGAATATGTTTAAAGTTGACAAAGCCGTATCTAGCCATATTGGAGTCTTCGAGAAAATATCGGAAGATTTTAGTAACAAAACATGGACCATTGAAGTGAAAAGCGAGATGCAGGGAAGTAAATTGAGAGAAATGAGAGAACTTATGTCTGAACCCATTATTGTAACTCCGCATGAATATCATAACCAATGTCGAGGTGTCATAACATGTGGCATTTTGAAGGGATATGAAGATTGTGATATTGCTGAGGGATTGAAAGAGCAGGGAGTTACGAACTGCAGAAGAATAATTAGAAACCCCAAATCAAACAATCCAGAACCGACATCAACCCTAATTTTGACATTTAATGTACCGTACCCACCTGAACGAATTACTATAAGGACAGGACTGTCCGAGAGGGTCAGACCTTATATCCCTCTCGCACGCCGCTGCTTTAACTGCCAGAACTATGGGCACTCTGGTGCTAAATGCAGAAAACCTATAGCAGTATGCGCACGATGTGGAGACGATCTTGATGAGAGCCACAGGGCTGAAACATGTGACAGGCCAACCAAATGTCTGCATTGCAAACAGCCTCACAGTGTATCTTCCAGAAACTGCCCTAAATATATTATAGAAAAAGAAATACTAACCATAAAGACCAAAGAACACTTAACTTTTGCTGAAGCAAGAGCAAAAGTTAATTCTAAAACTCTATTGAGATCATATGCTCAAGTAACTGCAGCTAAGAATATCCCTCCAATAATTAATAACCCACCAGAATATAACAATAATAACAATTCAGAGACCAACAGAAATAAAGAACAAAAACAAACTTCCAGAAAGAGAACCATGAATAGAAGTGAATCGTCGTCAGCAGAACGACATGATAGAGAAGAAAACTTAAATAAATCACGGAAACTCCCTAAACATGATACCCCTCCCCAAAACCTAACCCCACAAAATGATAACTCAATGGAAGTTACCATACAACTCGAGACAGGCGCGGAGAGATCAAGGTCACGGGCAAGACACTCCGCCCCTGATATATATGCCCAAACACAGCACAAAATCCTGAACAACAGGCGCAAGCTATCAAAAGAAAGAGATAAACCCCAACGAGACCATAGCAGACAATCACGATCTGCTAAGGAATAATGACCGATGTCTAAAATCATACAATGGAACTGCCAAGGGTACCGTTCCAAATATGAAGACCTCAAACTGATCATCAACCTGGAAAACCCTGCTGCTGTACTACTACAGGAAACAATGCTAAACAACCATAACTTTAGACCTCCAAGTGGATACACACTATATTGTGACTATAATAATCCACTACCAGGCAATGGACTTGCGACATTAATTAGAAATGATGTGCCTCATCATAGAATTGACCTGAGAGGTAGTCTACAAGCTACAGCCTTTAGAGTTGGATTGGGGCACCAATACACACTGTGTAACGTATACGTTTCCCCCAATGAGAGGCTCTCTCTAGATGCTATCACCTCCCTTATCGACCAACTACCGATGCCTGCTATGATTTGTGGTGACTTTAATTGTAGACACCATCTATGGGACCCTATGTGTGACAGATCAGATGCCAGAGCACTGACAATAGAGAGAGCCTTACTGTCAACCTCCATGTCATTATTGAATAATGGCAGCCCTACTCATTTCTATGTTCAGAATGGCAGCTCGTCAGCCATTGACCTAACCATGTGTTCAGCAGAGGCTGCCCTTGAATTTGTATGGGCAACGATGGATGATCTGCATGGTAGTGACCATTATCCTATATGTATTGAAGAAAATGCCGCCGTCCCATATTCACCTCAAGTCAGATATCTGGAACACAGAGCTGATTGGGCTCTGTATGAATTGGAGACTGCAACTCAACTTGAAGATGACTTCATTGAAAACAATACAGTTGACGAACTTCTGGTGCAATTCAACAATCTCATAAGAAACGCTGCAGATATCGCAATACCAAAGTCCTCTGGTTCACTCCAATCCAAAAGAGTACCTTGGTGGTCGAATGAATGCTCTGAAGCTATTAGGAATCGAAAGAGAGCTCAGCGCAAATACCAGAGAAGCTTACTGATTGTAGACAAGATTGCATTCTGTCGCGCAAGGGCTATAGCCAGAAACACTCTCAGAAATGCGAAGAAAACATCTTGGATGAAGTATGTGAATAGCATTAACTCGAACACTCCTATGTCCAAAATTTGGAAGAGGATTCGGAAGATTAGAGGATGTTACCAAAACATAAAATCTCCATGCTTGGTTGTTGATGGTGAGTCGGTGGCTGAGAGGGATAGAGTTGCAGAAATTCTGGCTTCTCATTATGCGCTTATCAGCAGCAATGACTCCTATGACCATCGATTTCAACGAGTGCGTCAGAATGCTGAACAACAGCCTCTCAACTTCAAAACACGAGAGGAACACCAATATAACTCTCCTATCAGCACCTTGGAATTTGAGAGAATGATATCGTCTTCTTGCAAATCCTCACCTGGTGAAGATAAAATATCCTACAATATGATTAAAAAGTCTCACCCAAGTTGCAAAAATTTCCTTTTAGGAATATTTAATAAAATACTAAAAACTGGTTACTATCCAAAAGATTGGCGAACATCTGTTGTCATATCCTTCCCGAAACCTAACAAGATACCAGATTGTGCTGAAAACTTTCGGCCAATCTCCTTAACAAGCTGCCCTGGAAAATTGCTAGAGAAGATCATCAACACAAGACTCACTCTTTTTCTGGAAAGCAATGGACAAATCCCAAAACACCAATTTGGATTTCGAAAAATGCAAGGCATACTTGATGCCCTGAATAAATTTATATCTGATGTTAGTGGTGCATTGAGCATAAAACAGCATGTACTGTGCGTCTCCTTTGACCTTCGAAAAGCTTATGATTCAACGTGGAGATTTGGCATACTCAGAGCTATTCATCAGACAGGAATGCGTGGCAATATACCTGTCATCATCCAGAAGTTCCTGTCTGATAGAACCTTCAAGACAAAGATTGGTGACGTAACGTCAGAATCTCACTACCTAGAGCAGGGTGTGCCCCAGGGCAGTGTCTTAAGCTGCACATTGTTCTCGCTGGCCATCAACGGAATCCTTTCATGTGTACCTAATGGTGTTGAAGCCCTGCTATATGTTGATGACCTCTTGATTTATTGCAGTGGAACCTATGTTTCTGGTCTGGAACGTAGACTTCAGAGTGCAATCAACAAAATAGAATCATGGGCAACCTCTCATGGCTTCACATTCTCGCCATCGAAAACGAATTGTATCCACTTTCATCGTAAAAGAAAACTTCAGCCCCCTCTCAAGATTACTCTTAACAACAGAATAATAGTCAATAGAGAATCTATAAAATACCTTGGAATGATAATCGATCGAAAGCTAGATTGGAAAGACCACATACAGAGCATTAAACTGGACTGCATGAAGAGACTTGATCTCCTGAAGTGCCTTTCTCACACTACTTGGGGATCGGATCGTACGACACTTCTCAGACTATATCGCGCTATCATCAGATCAAAACTTGACTATGGATCATTCATCTATAACACTGCAAAGGAGAGTAATCTGAAGAAGTTGGATCCAGTTCATCATGCTGCGATAAGATTGTGTACTGGCGCTTATAGGTCATCCCCGGTCCTGAGTTTGTATGCTGACTGTGGTGAACTACCTCTGCAGAAACGCAGAGATCAGCTTCTACTCCAATACCATGCCAGGACTCTGCAACTCCAAACCTCAGCTGCCTATAGATATGTTCACCAGAATGATGATAACAATAACATTATTGCTGAACAAATAGGCAACCTGCTCCTCAGTCTCGACATTGACATTGCCACACTGCCATTTAAGTTCTCTGTACAACCTGTGTGGCAGGCGTGCCCTGACTTAATTTGTCAATTGTACGACTACCCAAAGAAAGGAACCTGTTCTGACCAATCCATGAGAATGTATTTCTACGATCACCTACAGAATTGTCACAACCATCAGTTTCCTATCTACACCGATGGGGCTAAGCGAGAGACTGGAGTTGGTGCTGCTGCAGTGAGTCTGCTGGACACTAAGAGCATTAAACTCATGACTGAAAGCTCTATATTTACTGCTGAATTATGCGGTATATTATGTGCTCTCCAAATTGCATTTGAAACTGAACGAGATGAGTTTATTATATATTGTGACTCTCAAAGTGCTCTCCGTGTTGTTGATCATTATGAATCAACACACCCTCTTATTAATAAGATTATTGTATGGCTGATGAAACTTAAAATGAGACACAAGACTGTCAAATTCTGCTGGTGTCCTGCACATGTCGACATTCCAGGAAATACAGCGGCAGACAATGCGGCTGCAGCAGTAATTGAATCTGATAACGAAGTGAGCAATGAGGAAACTCCATACAAAGATTGGTATCCGATCATACGATCTAAGGTAAAACACTCTTGGAGTGAAGAGTGGCGAACTACACAGCATAATAAACTGAGACTAATCAAGGAATCTGTGGACCCATGGCCTTCCAGTAACTACCCTGACCGAAAAACATCAATGATAATAACCAGACTTCGAGTTGGCCGCACCAAGATAACGCATCAATATCTCATGGAAAGAATGCATCAACCATTTTGTGAGGACTGTTTGGTGCCTCTCTCGGTCAAGCATTTCCTCGCAGAATGTCCTTCACATATGGAAATAAGAAATAGAATATTCCCTGAAACTCAAGATATGAACCCTGAAGAAACCATAGAACTTATGCTGGCAGAAAAACCTGATGTCCAGTTCCACATGGATAGAATACTGATTCTTCTCAGAGAAATGGATATGATTGACAAAATCATCTAACCCCTACTTGAATCCGATGCGAAATGACTAGCATCAAAAGCATCAAGACTACATGAAGCAATAATAATAATAATATAGAATGGGCCTTAGCTATATTAACTTCCATGTTATCATGAGATTATCTCTTGTATGGCAACGTGCCTATATTACTAAGTCGACCTATTGGAATTTAGGACTTTGGTTTATTTAGTTACACTTTAACCTAATAGTCACCCTTTATTTTGTTGGCTCTCCCAAACATGTATTATTCGTTCATGTAACAATCTGTTCAAGAGAACAAGATCTTTACACTTGAACAGATTTTTACGTGAATGAATAATGCATGTTTGGGGAAGCAACAGACTAAATTGAAGTTCAGAAAGGTAGACTGTTGCCACAATGGGTATCTAAGAGCAAATGAGAAGTTATAAATGCTAGCAGAATGTTTTTGTGTGAACTCTGGACTGGCACAGTTGCTAGAAGTACCTTACCACACATGTTTATATCAACAACTGTTAACATAGTAACTAACTGTTTGGCGAATTACACCGTTATTTTTTTAAATTTACACATCACTTGCTTATTCAGATCCATGCGGCTTACTCATCAGCGGTGATGAAAATGAAGAGATTGAGGTATGAGCCAGCCAGAAATGCCCACCTCAAGAGCTTAGGAATGCCCTTATTAATGGCAGGTATGGTAGAGCAACCACAGAGCGTTATAGACAGCTTTTACGTCACTCAAGAGGAACTACTTCAATCCATTCAAAGTTTGGTGCCTAGAACTGATGCAACCTTTTTGAGGGAGGCTCGTGATTTTTCTAATAGGTATAAAGGATTGCCTCTTGTGGAACAAAATTAAGATTCAATTGGCAATTTACTAGTAAAATGTTCTTTGAATCCATATTCTCTTATTTCTCCTATATTGCAAATGATGTATTATAATTAGGGTCGTAACAATATGCAGAACGACCTCAGAAATGCTTTTTGAATATCTCATAAATTTTTTCATTTCAAAAACCTTACGTTTGACATTGAATATTCAAATATGGAATTTAAATTCTTCACAGATTAAGTAAATCGTCAGCTATTCAGATAGCTGAAGCCACAAAAATGTTTCCCCTTTTTCAAATATTTGTAAATCATTAGTCAATGGATGAAAAGACTGTATCTTTTTCTCTGCCTCTTCTTGTACTATTAAAAAGTAAAAACATTTTTGAACTGATGGACGTAGTTTAAGAACAGAATGTCAAACCTGTCACGAACAGCTTACTGTCTACCACATCCTAATAGACTGTCCATACTATTCCATAGCCCGACAAGCAATCCGAAATTGCCCATTCAAAGAATTACTATACCTCTATACATCAAAATTCGACAGATTATACCAATTCATTATACAATCTGAATTAATGTACCATATTTAACATTCATGTATTAAACTATTATTTGAGTTGCTAGTGATTAGCGACTGAATCGCCTCTGTAGCGGCCGTTGTTGTAAAACACCAATAGATAATAATAATAGTTTAGGATTTTGTATATATTTTAAATTTCCATAAGTTTGTGAAATTTTCTCGGATGTAATAAAAAAAAGATGATAACAATATCTTTTCTTAGGCGCATTTATAATAACAATATAATTAACGATAATAACAATTTCATTGGATAAATCACTTGTTTGCAACAACAACGTCATAAACACAAAAACATATATTTTAGAGTTATCTATATAGACATGAATCAGACAATGCTGATCATTTTGGTAAAAAAATCATCATTGTAACTCAAAAATATACCGCTAGAGAGGCTAAATGTATGTAAATTACATGTACTTAAATGTCTCTCCTGAAAAATAGCTTTTTTGAAGTTTCTCGCAAACAAGCGAAATGGACATTGTGAAATCAAATAACTTGTTTAGAAAATAAATTATTAAGGAGAGTTGTTTTCACAAAGCAGAGGTCATTGAAAATCAGAAGTCAGTAAGTATGATACCGTTGTAATTTATTATTTTATTTCGATTATTGTCCGTGCGCCCAGCGAACAGGAAAGGTCCGCCGTTCTATTTTCCAAGGAAGTGTAAGCACCCTGCATTATAATGTCTACAATTATATCTTTTTCCCTATTTCATTGCATTTTAGTAGGTAAGTAAAATCACAGAGTTAGCTCTAAGAATGACCTTCGCGCAATGACAAAATAATCATCCTCACTCTTTGCTTACCTGTTCTTAAACTATGTCCATCAGTTCAAAAATGTGGAGCAAGTAAAGTTAACGGACCAGAAATGAAGCTGGTAAAGAGAACGGACCAGAAATGAAGCTGGTAAAGAGAACGGACCAGAAATGAAGCTGGTAAAGAGAACGGACCAGAAATTAAGCTGGTAAAGTTAACAGACCAGAATACATTTTTTTTTAGTTTGGAAAAATATCTGCTTTAGTATTTTATAAAAATACAACCTTATAAATGATAATATTAATGATTATACATTAATATTGCACATTTTATTGATTGAAAGAATTGATAAAAAAACGCGATCCATTTGGAAAAATGGAATAAACTTCTGGTTAAATCCTTTAATGTGGTATCTATGATTCGAAAATTATATTCTTATCCCAATTATTGGTAAATATTAATCATTTACTAAGTAAAGTTACCGGACCAGAAATTAAGCTAGTAAAGTTAACGGACCCTGGTTCGTCATCTTTACTTGCTCCAAAAATGTTTTTACCTGTTGGTAGTACAATAAAAGGCAGGGAAAAAGATACCAAGGTATAGTTTTTTCGTCCATTGGCTAACGATTACAAGTATTTGAAAAAGTGGAAACATTTTCGAGTCCCATACTGTATAGCTAACCCCGTACGAATAACAGAAGGAATATTTCACCGATAAGTTAAGTTGGAACGGCACACGCTTTACTTTGTTGTCTAATGAAACTGATTATGCCGATTTGGCCAGATACCATGAAGTCCTAGTTCTAAAATAAAATATTTAATAATTTGATACTCTTAAAATACATACAATGCAGTAACTGTAGATATTTATTAGACTGTGCCTAATCTACCCACGCATTTAAAGCTCAAGAAAGTATTTTCAAAAACTCCATATTTAATTCATACCTCGATGATGCATATTAATAAATGACTCTACGGGAATGTTATAAACTGATGATCCCCACTGAATTAGTTTATTTGGATAACAAAACTCTTCATATCCGCACTCGATGCAAGTTAGCTTTTGTTAATGTGCTTGTAGTGATAATTAATTTAGTTTTATAGGTAACTTGACCTCATATTATTACCAATTTCATTGATTCTTCCTATGTACACTTTGTGTGGCTACAAATATAAACTTCTTTTTATGAGAGAAGAGACGGTAGATGAAAGGCTCTTAAATTATTAACGAAGAGGCCAGTTGCTGATAAATAAACATTAATGTACATCTTTTAGGCAGTTTAGTAAGACTCAATAGTAAACAAACAAACTTTATTGAAAAATGGAAGAAGGTTAATCACAGCACCGTTGGTTTGATGATAAGTGTAGATTCTCTAATGCTGTTTGACTCTCTCGGCAAATGCGTTGATCTTAGCCAACTCCTTAGGCATCACATCTTTGGGGATGGAACCTAAAGGAGACCCTTTCAGCAGAGATTGGCAGAAGACTTTAATCTGCAGAGAGAACAGTTACTCATTAGGTCAGTCACTTTCAGAGTGGCATTTTAGAATATTATATTCTATCAACTCTATTCACAATGAATCAACATAATCCATCTAAGTATAAAAACTGAATGAAGAAATTTTTAACTGTTGTTACACACAACACTGTTGTTGTTATTAGTAATTGAAGACTTGAAACCATTAAATAGAGTTAATGATAACGTAAAATATACTAAACACTTTATTCTCTATCTATTAAGTTGATAGAAATGTTATAACTTGGTAAATATTTAAAAGAAATCGCCAAATGACATAACAAAACTATAACAATAAATTTTTTTTAATCAAAAAGTTATTAATTAATCATAATTTTAAATAAAAAAAATTTATCTTCAAAAATATAATGAAATAAGTAGAAACGTTACGGAAATTCAGTTTCTGATTTGAAACATTTTTCTGCAGTGCTTTTGATGTAAAATTTTAGATACAGAAAATGATACCTTTAGATACTACTCAAAATCAGTAAATAGTCAAAGTGCACTGTTGTTTACACTCTAGTTTTCAACTCACCTCAGCCATGGTGCATCCCTTGGTGTCCTCACAGAGAGTTTCCTCATTGACTTCACCACTGAAGTCCCTTAGGAAGTAGCGCAAGGCTTCCAGTCTGTCTCCATCTGATGGTAAGTCTGCATGCAAGTAACTGCTGAAGCGACCTGCCCTGATAATATTCTGCAGAAAATAATAACCATATTACCTAACTTAGCTATTACGAAAAAAATCTGATAGTGCATCATCACAGTGACTCTTTTCTCTGATAGTACATCATCACAGTGACTTTTCTCTGATAGTACATCATCACAGTGACTCTTTTCTCTGATAGTACATCATCACAGTGACTTTTCTCTGATAGTACATCATCACAGTGACTTTTCTCTGATAGTACATCATCACAGTGACTCTTTTCTCTGATAGTACATCATCACAGTGACTCTTTTCTCTGATAGTACATCATCACAGTGACTCTTTTCTCTGATAGTACATCATCACAGTGACTCTTTTCTCTGATAGTACATCATCACAGTGACTCTTTTCTCTGATAGTACATCATCAGAGTGACTCTTTTCTCTGATAGTACATCATCTCAGTGACTCTTTTCTCTGATAGTACATCATCACAGTGACTCTTTTCTCTGATAGTACATCATCACAGTGACTCTTTTCTCTGATAGTACATCATCAGAGTGACTCTTTTCTCTGATAGTACATCATCACAGTGACTCTTTTCTCTGATAGTACATCATCACAGTGACTCTTTTCTCTGATAGTACATCATCACAGTGACTCTTTTCTCTGATAGTACATCATCACAGTGACTCTCTTCTCTGATAGTACATCATCACAGTGACTCTTTTCTCTAATAGTACATCATCACAGTGACTCTTTTCTCTGATAGTACATCATCACATTGACTCTTTTCTCTGATAGTACATCATCACAGTGACTCTTTTCTCTGATAGTACATCATCACAGTGACTCTTTTCTCTGATAGTACATCATCACAGTGACTCTTTTCTCTGATAGTACATCATCACAGTGACTCTTTTCTCTGATAGTACATCATCAGAGTGACTCTTTTCTCTGATAGTACATCATCACAGTGACTCTTTTCTCTGATAGTACATCATCACAGTGACTCTCTTCTCTGATAGTACATCATCACAGTGACTCTTTTCTCTGATAGTACATCATCACAGTGACTCTTTTCTCTGATAGTACATCATCACATTGACTCTTTTCTCTGATAGTACATCATCACATTGACTCTTTTCTCTGATAGTACATCATCACAGTGACTCTTTTCTCTGATAGTAGCTACATCATCACAGTGACTCTTTTCTCTGATAGTAGCTACATCATCACAGTGACTCTTTTCTCTGATAGTACATCATCACAGTGACTCTTTTCTCTGATAGTACATCATCACAGTGACTCTTTTCTCTGATAGTACATCATCACAGTGACTCTTTTCTCTGATAGTACATCATCACAGTGACTCTTTTCTCTGATAGTACATCATCACAGTGACTCTTTTCTCTGATAGTACATCATCAGAGTGACTCTTTTCTCTGATAGTACATCATCAGAGTGACTCTTTTCTCTGATAGTACATCATCTCAGTGACTCTTTTCTCTGATAGTACATCATCACAGTGACTCTTTTCTCTGATAGTACATCATCACAGTGACTCTTTTCTCTGATAGTACATCATCAGAGTGACTCTTTTCTCTGATAGTACATCATCACAGTGACTCTTTTCTCTGATAGTACATCATCACAGTGACTCTTTTCTCTGATAGTACATCATCACAGTGACTCTTTTCTCTGATAGTACATCATCACAGTGACTCTCTTCTCTGATAGTACATCATCACAGTGACTATTGACTCTTTTCTCTGATAGTACATCATCACAGTGACTCTTTTCTCTGATAGTACATCATCACAGTGACTCTTTTCTCTGATAGTACATCATCACAGTGACTCTTTTCTCTGATAGTACATCATCACATTGACTCTTTTCTCTGATAGTACATCATCACAGTGACTCTTTTCTCTGATAGTACATCAGTGACTCTTTTCTCTGATAGTACATCATCACATTGACTCTTTTCTCTGATAGTAACTACATCTCCCTTAGCAACTTACCGAATCCAGCATCTCAGGTTTTGAAGTCTCTGCAATGACAAAGAGACCCTCTAGTTTGATGACTCCGTCCAGTCGCGCCTTCAGAAGGTTCACAACTCTTCCCTCCACATCGTGATCACCTTCATTGCGAACACTGGCCAGTCCTTCAAAGGAAGGGAAGTGAAGGATTGAAGGCACTGTGTTCATAGCCTGTAAAGAATGATTAGGGTTGTGATAATATGCTTTTAAAATCATAGATGTTAAGAATATCACAGACGAAATGGTATGGTATCAAAATACTATATACCGCTGTTTTGAACCATTCAATGCTCTTTGATTCTCTCCGTCTTTAATATTTTCAGGATCTATGATTTTTAAAGCATATTGTCAAAGCCCTAGTAATAATATATAGATATTTTTTTAAGATTGGAGGAGTAACATCTGCTTCGGAAACAAAGACCAAAGAGATGGAGTTTAAAATTATAGATACCAGACACTGGAAGATGCAGTCAAAATGGAAAGTGGCTCCATGAACAAAGTGACCTACAACCAGTTGTAGCTAATTAAACTAAAAAATTGAACAATTCAGGTAAAGTCAAAAGAATTTCAATACAGATTATTTATTGACTGAAGTTATATTTTATTCCATTAAAAGAAAATATATAATTATTGGAGAATGATAATTTTAATATTTTGATTGATCAAGAAAAGAAAACAAAGTTACTCACAGCATCAAAAATGTCATTAAGATTCTTCTCGCTGTCGCCAAAGTATTTCCCGAAGACATCCGCCCTGTCGACTGACTTAAGGGGCAAGCTGAACTTGTGGGCAAAGTACTTGACCAAGTGCGACTTGCCACATCCCGAGGGACCGAAAAGCAGTATTTTGGAGGGAAGGGGTAAGTTCATGTTTTTGAACACAGAGGCATGGTGGAGACTGAAGTCAAACTTCTCCTCCATCTCCTGCAGCAAAGAGGCGTAACCCACCACATGAACCTCCTTAAGAACCTTCTTGCCAGAGTCAGACTCTAGACTTTGTCCCGCCTCCTGTAAATAAAGACAGAGATTATACTCGCCAATGAGGTACTTTTCATTGCTATTATCACTTAACCTGCAAATAGAAAACTTAGCTACTACTTGTATTAAATATAGTTATTTCTTTCTGTTTCACCAGTCTGTGTGAATAACTTTCAGTGAAATAATAATCAATTAGCTAGATAGTCTCTAACTTTATATCCAGGAACGAGAAAAAAGATCGACTTAAATAATAAAACATAAAATAACACTATATGAAACAGCATATTTCTATGGTTAGTTGTTTATCATTGTGATTTGCTATTATTTGATTCTAGGGATTTTCATTCTAACTAAGAGGGCTTAGAGGTCACATCTTCACACTAGAGGTCATATTCCTCACACTAGAGGTCATATTCCTCACACTAGATGTCATATTCCTCACACTAGAGGTCATATTTCTCACACTAGGTCATATTCCTCACACTAGAGGTCATATTCCTCACACTAGAGGTCATATTCCTCACACTAGAGGTCATATTCCTCACACTAGAGGTCATATTCCTCACACTAGAGGTCATATTTCTCACACTAGAGGTCATATTCCTCACACTAGAGGTCATATTCCTCACACTAGAGGTCATATTCCTCACACTAGAGGTCATATTTCTCACACTAGAAGTCATATTCCTCACACTAGAGGTCATATTCCTCACACTAGAGGTCACATCCTCACACTAGAGGTCACATCCTCACACTAGAGGTCACATCCTCACACTAGAGGTCACATCCTCACACTAGAGGTCACATCCTCACACTAGAGGTCACATCCTCACACTAGAGGTCACATCCTCACACTAGAGGTCACATCCTCACACTAGAGGTCACATCCTCACACTAGAGGTCACATCCTCACACTAGAGGTCACATCTTCACACTAGAGGTCACACTTACCTGTGATGGTCTGTATTTTCTTATCATAGTCAGTGTGTCTTCTTCTTCACATGTTTTTGTTGCCATTAGCAGCTCCAGTACCTCCCTGGTAGAGCAGCCGTGAGTAGCCGTCACTATTGCCTCTATGATGTCACATCCCTCTCCTCTGATGAGAAAACACGCATTGAAAACTTATTGGGGGTTTGACGTCTGCTTCGGAACCAAAGGCCGTATCTCTGATGTCAAAAAGGAAATTAAGTACAGTAAAACTAATGAGTTATTAAGTTTATTTTATGAAGCACCCGAGTAATGAAGGACCTGAATTATGAAATGCTCCTCAGTTATGAAGTAGTTTTCTTTGTTTAAATCAGAGAAAAGATAATTCTTGCAGTATAACTATAGCTACCTTTTGCAAGTCAAGTTGGCAGAATTGACAATCATATTGCAGAAGTGAAAATGAAAAATGCTAGTATGAAGTTTTTTTTATGAAAATAACAACTTCAATGTAATAGTGGGTTTTTGAAATCTTCTCTACCAGACTCTACCATAGAATAAGATAATACTCTATTATAGAATAATACTCTATTTATAGAATAATACTCTATTTATAGAATAATACTCTATTTATAGAATAATACTCTATTATAGAATAATACTCTATTATAGGATAATATACTCTATTATAGAATAATACTCTATTTATAGAATAATACTCTATTTATAGAATAATACTCTATTATAGAATGATACTCTATTATAGAATAATACTCTATTATAGAATAATACTCTATTATAGAATAATACTCTATTATAGAATAATACTCTATTATAGAATAATACTCTATTATAGAATAATACTCTATTATAGAATAATACTCTATTATAGAATAATACTCTATTATAGGATAATATACTCTATTATAGAATAATACTCTATTATAGAATAATACTTTATTATAGAATAATACTCTATTATAGGATAATATACTCTATTATAGGATAATACACAATTATAGGATGATACCCAATACTTATTAAAGGTAAGGATGATACTCAATTATAGGATACCACCTATAATTGTGTATTATCCTATAATGGAGTATTATATATGAAAATGTAAATCAGGAAGGCAAAGATTTACTGTAAAGTTTAGGTTATCAATAAAGAAGATATATTGATTAGCTATAAACTGTGTTTTATTTATTGTTTGAGATTTAAATGATGTGTATTTTTGTTAATGATTTAAATTAAGGCATAAATGACTACTACCATGATATATATTAATTTTTTGTAAAATAATGAGTAGCTATATTGATTTCCCACAACATTTACTTAATATTTGTTTAATTATCCCAATTTTGTATAAAATTTAGTGCACACAGCTGTCCATATAAGAATAATATTTGTCATAGCTATCCCTCAATGACAAAATTGACAGAAAACACACAGATGAAAGAGGAAAATGAAGAGGTGATACCCTGATAGTAACTAAATGAAGCCTAAGAGTTTACCTAACCTCGTAGTTGAAGAGCATAACCCTAGCGCTATCCTCTATAACTGTAAGTAGCGTTAAAAAAAATGATCAAGACATGGATAAAATGTAAAATATCAATTGATAATCTAAATTAAAATTTGTGGCTTAAGGGACCATAACTATTCATCCCTAGTGGAATATTATTTGTATCTTCCTGCTGGGACCAATTATTCTACTATTCAGGATTTACCATTATCAATAAACAATATTTCAAAGTTCATAATCTGTTCAATAACTTTCATACCAACTTCCTTAGTTCATGTAAGTGAGACTAGGGTAAGTTATGAATTATCCATCAGTAGCTATCACATCTTCGATAATGTAAGAAAATGATAATAATTATATTTTATTCGAATTTTTATCCATGATTTTTATATTTAGTATAGCCAATTAAACACCATCTCATTATACAAAAAATAAAAAAATGCAGGTATCATGGATACCAATTAAAATAAAAGAGTAATTATTTGCTATATCATTTTCTTATATGAGCAAAGATGTAAAACCGATCAATAATTCATAACAAACCCTAACTATCTGTTGAATTTGGTGTAGAAAATAGTGTTTTGAATGTTTTCTATTTGCCTTACTGTTCATTGCCGGTGCTGTTGACTGTGTTCAGTATGTCTCTCCTCATCTTCTCATTGGGTTTACCCAGTGACACCAAGGCAGTCAGTCTGCCGGGTTTTCTCAGTTCCGGAAGAACACCAGACATTGAAGTGGCAGTGCCTACCACCAACACGTCTGAAAAAATTACACCATTTTGTATGTTTAATATTTTATAATTATACAATAGACCAACTTTAATAGTACGGACGGTTTAATAATTCATACTTAAATATTAGCTACTTACTTAACTACATTTAATATTTTATAATAGATTAATTTTAATCAATTTTAATAATACCATTTTGGGGAGAGATTGCTATGTCTTATAGCTAATTAGAGGATTCTAAGGTTTGCTTTAACCACTTAATATCTTTACATTGAAAGTGCAATAAATAATAGAGGCACCAGGAAGAGGCAGTCAGAAAGGAAAGTGGCTCCATGAACAAAGTCACCTACCACCATCTGTGACAAAGCTCACTGAAAAAATGGTAAGGAAATTACAGTTCAGGGATTAAGGATCCAACTTCTCTTCCATTCACCACAGACAGTTTCATGATAGAGTCCCTGGTGAACTCGGTTTAATTGACAGAGGGTTTAATTTGTAGCTAGTTAGTCGTAGGAATTTTTTTTAATCAACCTGTAGCTAATAGCGAGCTAATCTACAAAAAAATGAGTAGGCTTCAGACAAATATTATTTTCTAAATTAATATTGTAATACTATAATATGAATGTCATAAACATTCATACACTCACCTCTTAAACAGTCTAGAGCAGTTGCAAGTGAATTGGTATTCTTCATTTGATCCAAATCATCTACAAGAAACAAACATGGCTTCCTGGAATAAAATATTAAACAGGTTAGTTATGAATTATATTCTTCCAAATTAAATAAATAAGATAATTCAATTTTCTTAGTAGTGGGTTCAAATGTGTTGTTCATAGTCATAGGCCATTACAAAATTTGATACAAAGTAAAATAACTAAATTGATAACATAATCAAGAATTACAACAGTTTGAGACCAAAAGAATACAGTGTCAACTTTACTGACATTTCTATATTTTGTCTATAGACTAATAATGAAAAGACAGATTATCAAGAGTCACACATCTGGAATCGAAAATCAATTACCAAAGACTAATAAACCAATTTGAGTGTAACGAAACTGTGCTGTACAGGTTAGAACATTTAAATTTTTTAAATGGGTTCTATTCCCAATAATGGAATTAAATTCTTTATTGATAGTCTGATTGTGGATAGAAAATGAAGGGGAATCCATAAAGCCTCCAAACTGTTGTAATAGTATAGCTTCCTCTTCACTATTAACATGATTGTTATGAACATTCAAAATTATAAGGATGAAAATAACTCACTTTGAATTGGCTAATTGTATCAGAGAGTTCAAGTTCTTAGATTTTGAAAACACAACTGATGGATAATTAGTCTGTAGTCTTCTAAGGAGTGTACTCTTGCCACATCCTTCAGGACACAGAATGATATAACTCTCCATCTTCTCATCAACATCACTGTCAGTAGCTTCTAACGTGCCTATTTCACTAGGACTTCTAGATGAACTGTTTTGACTAGCAACACTTGAACTAATGAAATCGTCTGCGGATTGATTTTCACCATTTTCAAGTTTCAGCACATTGAAGCGACTGACCAGATCTTCTCCCCTGAGCTTATCTAATTGCTGGAATAATTTCTTCTCATAATTCTTCTCCACAAATAATTTGGAGAGAGAAGATTGGAGGGGTTTGAGTTCTGTGTCATATCCAATGAGGAGTTCTACAGGCTGGGGATGAAGTAGTTCAATTTATTAGTTCATTTCTACTTCTAATATGATTATTAGCATGAATTTATAATTAGGTGGAAGCTAATACTTATGAATAAGAACCATTAGTGCTATCGAAAAATGGACTTTTTCTTTTCAATAAATATCCTTATCCTTAGTCATATTGCAGATCAAAAAATAAAAATGCCTTCAATATGAAAGGACTTCAAAGAAGCAGTGAGGAAGGAAAGTGGCTCCAAGAACATAACCTAATTCATAAACTTATTTAATATGGAATTTAATAAAATGAGAAAATTTAGAAGAAAAAAAAACAGTCATGAGTAGAAAGAGAGAATGGAAATAATTTAGTCAAAATGAGAGTAGTTTAGTTGAAGACTGAGTATAACTCAAGTTATCCCACAGAATTTCACATAGTGTTTGAAAACAAGAATAATAAAAATATAGAGACCAAAAGGAGCAACTCTTTTTTCTTCCATCCGCCACAAATGAATTTATAAAATAAATATTACAAAACTGTTTACAGAAAGTATCCTATTGAAACTGTTCATATCAATGAACCTTCATTATTAGGCCCGCTTCACCTTTGCCATTTCAACAGAGAAAAAAAAGAAGCGATAAACTATATATTTTTAATGTGATTTTTCCTTCAAAAAAAAAAACGTAAGTGTGAACACACAAGCTTTTTTCTTCTTAAAAGAAATGCATGTACGAAGCAGGACTGAACCTGAAATATAAATATCATCTAGACCCTAGGGTAATAAACTAATTGAATGCTTAATTTTCTCAACTAGCTAATTAGCTGCCGGATGGAAAATTTTCAATGAGAATATCTGAATGGAATATAAATTATCTAGCAATCTCTGGCAGACAGAATGATTTCTTATGACTAGATACCAATTTCTTCTTAAGAATGAACGTAATTAGATAGTCATAAAACACAAACCAACATAATTCCTAATAATGCTTATTTGAATATTTCCATTCAGTGGGTTTGGAGCAACCAATCAAGCAAATGATATTCAGTGATTGAATCCTGAGCTATAATGATTTCTAAAAATTTTGATGATTGGATAGAAAAGTTTAAATAACTTATTACTATTCTCACCTGAATATTGAAATGATTCTCCAGTTTAATTTTTGTATGTTTGTTGACTAAGTAGCCCATTTTGTCAACTATGAAGCCTCTCTCTTTGAAGGCCTGGGAATTAGGACTGCCACCAATCACAGTGAAGCAAATAGGTGTAACGTACTGACAGGAATAGTGTCTGCCGATGTGAAGGCAAGCACCTAACATGGGGAGTTTCCGCCTCAAGAATTTCACTACATCATCGGGGTCTGAACATTCTGTTTGTAGTCTAATAATTATGTATCTTGCAGAGATGCAATTGAAGGCTTCTTCAATACGCTGTTGAGCATTCATAATTAAAATTATAATTGCACTGTTTGGAGAGAGTAAGCATAATTAGAGCTAAATTACCATATCATTCAGAACAGAAATTCATATTGCAGAGATCAGTAATTAACTAATTATCATTTGTAAAGAAATTTGATGCCTGTACACACCACTAAGTGCCCTATCACAGATAAAGTAAAAGAGGTCATGAAAGAAAAGACCACAGAAGAGAGTGGCACTATCCTAATTTGTACTTTATGAAAAAATTCCTATTTGTAGGAATTTACATTCCTATTGAAATAATATTCCCACAAAGTCGGTGGAATTTTAGCTATTTATTCCTCAGTTACCATTAATTTTTGAGGAAAAATTGGTAAAATTTTGGTAGATCATCCAGTTTATTGGATATATGCCAGTATGCAAAGCACTTCCATGTCGCCAAAGAGCTTTTGAGATGTTTTTTGAGGGAAAATATATCTATGTAAGATTTTGGAGACATTTTCTAATAATTAATAATTTCCTTTGTTTACATGTAATTATTGGAGACATTCTGGTCATTATGGAGACAGATTTGCACACTGGGATATATGTTTGTGGACTTTTGAAAAATAAGTTGAGAGGATTTGTACAAGAGATGCACCGATAATCTCAGTATCGGATAAAGTATCTGAGAGTATCGGTATTTTCATGAGTATCTGGTAATGGGTATCGGATCCCAAAAAATAGTTCAAATATTACCAATACCAATTACGTTATCAAGTTAAGTAGTAAGTATATATAGGTATAGGTTTTCAATTGAACATGAATAGCATATAGCTACCTTTGTTCATCTGATATATGATTGGAAGAAATCAAGATACAATTTAAATAATACTATCATACCTGAATCAGGTAGTCTCTCTATTCATTTATAGTTTCATTATGATACCTACTTCAATAGGTAGCTACACTGTGCTCCGTCAGCACGCCCCCCGATATACGTAGTTGTGACCCAGTAAACAATGCGTCATCAAAAGGACATCATCTGGATACAAGGCTTTTCTCAAAATGAATTTGAAAATAAAGCTAGAATCCGCTATCTGACTTCGTTTTGGCTTCGATTCAAAGATGCCGTGCACCACTAGACGGTATTAAATTGCCCTTTTCCTATGGGACTGATAGTTAATTATCACCTATTTTCTAGGTAGGTGAGGCTTGTTAATGAACTTATCCCATAGAGCAAAATAAGTCTCCAGGTTCGTTAACAATTATTTGTATTATCTTAACTTGAAGAGACTTGGAGGTAATTGATTGAATTCTATTAAACTGACAAATGACTGAACGGTAAAAGTTTTTAGGAAGTAAATTAAACACAAGGAAGTTTTAAATGGGTGTACTTAGATTAAAGTTCGAATAGTACACAGAGTTCTAAGACTTACGCACAAGTCTTTAAATAAACACAACACAAGCTTTAAATAAACTAGCGGTTGAGTAAACTTAAGGGTTTTAAATAAACAAGGGTTTTGAGTAGCTATCTCAGACTCCCTTTTGGCGGCGAAGCCAAGTTTCTACCAGGATCAGGACAGACCCATCTTTCGGAAGACTAACGCAAACTATGAACACTTTAGTTAGGTGCCAATGGTATTTAAAGGGTGAACTGGAGAGTCCAACCTTCCAGTGAGTGAATAAACTTCTGTTAAGGTACTGATAGTACTTTTCAAAGATGTTTTTCTACTCACTGCAGATAGAAATAACACACAATGCATTATTCAAATTTAACACGCTAGTGGTAATGGCTTTCTATACGATTAACATATAGATTGAACAGATTCACTAATAGTTCATTTTAATAAAACCTGATTTGCTAATAAACATCCAAATTTAAGCATACTATTTCAGAGTCCTGTTTAACCTAATACATGATCAGAAATGTTACAAGTTCCTAACTATTAGTTAAGTATTTCAATTAGAATAATTGAAATACTTACTTAATTCCTTTTAAATTAATCAAGTATTAATTTCAATTCTATCTATAGAAAAAGAACTCAATATTCTAAGTTGTATAACTGATTTACAAAGTTCATGAAGTTATATAACTTAGTACAAATTATAAAGTTATATTCTGAGTTACAGGTTATAGCTCTGGGTTACAAGTTATAAAGTTATGTTCTGAAGTTACAAGTTATATTAGCGGCTTACATCAAAGCTATTCGTTTATAATTATATTCGAGCTCCTAGCGAGAATAACATGACCATAAATTTAAATAGCATTTCCTTCTAATGAACAGTGTACAAGATTAAAAATATAATGTCTGATTAAATGATTATCAAATTATAGAAATTGAAAGATTAAGTAAAGATACAAGTTCAGTGTATTAACAATCTTTCTATTGTTAATAGACGGCATTGACAATACATGTATTCTGAAATCAAAAGTCACAAATTATGCGTCAAATAGACGTTAATAAAAAGAAGCAAATCTTAGCTACTACAATAGGGAATATGTATCGAACCGATGCCCTATTATATGTCTAATATGCTTCAAAACTATATCCAATAAGGAAAAAAATTTAAAATTGAATCTTTTACTTTATTGCATATAATTTACTTAGGGTAAGTACATATCAATTTAATAAATGTTACATAATGTTATACAATAGTAACAATAAAAATTAAATGGGAAGAAATAAAAAGATGTGTCTGGGTAACGAACCATGCATTTACATATCCTGCGGTTAGGTACATGTACTTTGGCATTGTGACACCGTGGATGCATTTTACCAAGAATTTTTTTTGATATTAAGCGACTTGGAGATAGCTACTTTGAGCTATTTTCAAGTGAATATTACTATATAGACAAACACTGCTTTTATAAACAAAATTACAACTTATTCTTATTACAAATTGTACATAATAAGATGGTAAAATTTTTATAAAATTGTAACTCCTTCCTTGAAATTCTTATTCTCTACGAGTTCAAATTAAAGAAAATGTTTTGAGGCCACGACTTAGCTAAATAAAGATGAAAACTCCGTGATGAAACTTCAATGAGCTAATCAAAATTTGACCATAAATTAACTCTCACTCAGTATATATAGGTGAGAAATTAGTTCACTTGAGTAATGAAGGACCTGAGTTATGAAATGCACCTCGGAGTTATGAAGTATTTTCAAATTTGTTTCAATTATAGAAAACTATATACGTCATGAATTCCGTCACAGTTCTCAGTAAAAGACCGTAATTTTCCCCAAGATTTTAATCATAGAAAAGAATCAGTGTCCCTGAGCTACCATGTTTTAAAGTATGGACAGAGTCGCCAGTATATTGGCAACTTTTCAGGGGTAAAATAAGTTTTAAAACCTGTAAATAACAAGTAAATCATGTTGTATTAGTCACACTTAGTTATTGTTTAATGTTCATATTTTGCATATGTTGTATTTAGCTAATGTATTCTAACTAATCAGCAGAATTGTCTTATGATAACATTTCCTGGTTCTAGCTATGACTCATGTTGTATACCTAATTGTTTCCTGTTTATCATTATATAAAAGGATGTGTAAATCTCTCTAGTGTCAGTTGTCTACAGAGCATTGTAGAGGGTTCTTCTATATTAATCACTTATAATAAACTTATACTTTTAAACTTGTAAAAACCACTGTTCATTTAACCTATGTTCTATCAATGGTTATGGACTCAGAGAAACGTTTTTACAAAGTGAAATAACCTGTTAAGTAGAGAAAAACTTAAATGGTTATTTATTAAAGTGTAAAGATTAAAAATAGCATTGTTGAGAATATACAGTGAATTTTCTTAAGTGATTATTTTTGATTGGCTTGCTATGATAACAGGATTTATTTTATATTGGATCAACATAGCATTTCAACTCGAGTTGTATTTCAATCTTCATGAAAGCAAGAATAATTTACAACAAGACATAACACCCCGGGTGATACTCCCCGGGGAGAGCTGCGACTATGGCAAATTTTTCAGGGGCACAGAAAAATCACACAGTCAATGAAAATTTCGTAATTCACTTTCCTACCCTTCGAAATGATCATATGAAACTACCATTAGAAATTTGTTTCAATCGAATCAGTTTATTATAGAAGATGAATAACTAACTTCAATAAGTGCCAGCAAGTGCAAAACAAATTCACACAGAATTTTAATTTTTGACTATTATATGACTATTATACTAGCAAAATATGCTTGCTAAAAATAGTAGTGAATGCACCCGGCTACCTATTAAAACTATTTTCGAGCAAATAGATTTATTTTATAGAAAGAGAAGAAATAACTTTGGTGTCAATATCGAATGATATTACAAATCTATACGTAAATATTTTTAAAATCAAATTTCGACATTTATAATTTATTTTAGTTAATTACATTACTCAGAAAGTGTAGCGAATAAGCCACACTACCACTTATATTTTGTTTCAATCAAATCAGTTCAATATTGAAGGAGTAGTAACTATTTACCCAAAATCACCAACAACAACAATCAGGGGGTGTGCTCATAGGCTGCACTCCTAGCAGGTCACAGCAATAAATAACATCAATTTACACCAAATATTTATGCTCTAATATGGTAATTCATTTTCATTTCTTCAAAAAATAATACAAACAATCGAATATTTGACAACTCAGGTTTGGCGGAAAACTTACAACAGTAAATTATCCAATCTAGAGAAAATTCTTTCTAGAGAAAATTGCACCCAATTTGGAGAAAATTGCACCCAATTTGGAGAAAATTGCACCCAATCTGAAAAAATTGCACCCAATCTGATGAGAGAAAAGAAATGAAATACACCAGGCTACATATTAAAGCTTGTTTCAACCAAATCGATTCATTATTGAAGGAGAAGAAGCAATTTTAGTGGTAGCTACCATCAGAAAAGATTACAAGTCCGTACGATTATATTTTATCAAATTTTGACATTTAAAATTATTATTTTGAATTTTTATCCTCTGGAAATTTTAGTAAATAAGTCATGCTATCATTTAAAGTTTGTTTCAATCAAAATGGTTAACTATTGAAGGAGCAGTTACGATTCTCCCAAAATACCCAGCAACAACCCCAACAATCAGGGGGTGTTCTTAGGCTGCGCTCCTAGCGGGTCGCAGCAAAAATCTGCTACAAATATATCAGTAGTTAGATGTATGCTTAGCCGACTTGTGTATATAATTCCAAGAACTTGTTTTTAGTTACATTGAAGTATAAATCTCTGTTATAAATTAAGTGTCAATTGTTTTCATATCATGGCTAGTGATAAATTCTTTGGGATTACCCCATTAACTGAAAACAATTATCCTACTTGGAAGGTACAGGTTAAAATGTATCTACTAAGAGAAGGATTAATGTCAATAGTTGATGGGACAGAGACAGCTCCTGCTGATTCAGCAACTCAGGCTATCCGGGATGCATTTAACACAAGGAAAAATAAGGCGTTAGCTAGTCTTCTGTTATCTATATCAACCCACCAATTATTTATAGTTGGTGAACCTGATAATCCAGTGACTGTTTGGAATTCTCTACAAAATGTACTTCAGGCAAATACATGGCCCAATAAATTGCGACTGAAGAAAGGCTTTTCAACCTCAAGCTCACATCAGAAGACAACTTTCAAGCTCATTTGAAGGAATTCACAGAAATCTTTCAAGAACTTGCTGTTTTGGATGAAGCAGTGAGTAATGAAGATCAAGTCATCTGTTTACTCTCCTCACTACCTACTCAGTTCGATATGATTGTCACAGCATTGGAGTCACAAGCAACTGTACCATCTTGGAATGCAGTTGCTGAAAATCTCAAACGTGAAGCATTGAAGTTAAGTACACTAGATTCAAATAATAATGTAAACAGAGCATTAAGTGTAGAATCGAACAGAGATTCAGTGAAAAGCAAGCAGAGTATTATTTGTTACTTTTGCAATAAAGTAGGTCACATGAAGAAGAACTGTTTTTAGGCACAAGAGTAAGTAACCTTAAAAAGGACAGATCTCTTTATGCTAGTGCTCTCTGTAGCAAAGATATTGGGGATAGTTCTTGGATTATAGATTCTGGAGCTACAGCTCACATGAGTGGGGATGACTCACTATGTTCAAACTTTGTATAACTAGAAAAACCTATAACAGTAAAAGTGGGAAACGGGTCTAGTTTGCAAGCTACGGCTGTGGGTAATATTGCTGTTAACCTTAAAATACCAGGGGGTAAAAGTAGAACAAAAGTTTTATTGACCATGCAACGCATTATACATAGGTATATGTAATAGCAAATAAAAGTTGACATATATATTTGAGAAATTATTATTATTATTATTATTATATTCAAGGTTTAAAAGTTGTCCCTATCCACTACGAGGTGATCCAAAGAGACATGAAGAGAAGAAGGCCTTCTTAGAAGAGGGGACAGTGAAAGTACGCTCCATGCACTAGGTCGACTACTCGGCTACCACAGGTAACCGTGTCGACCCAGCGCATGGATGGCAAGAATAGACACCCATGGATAAGAGACCTACACAGTCAGTCTGTTTATGTATGGATATAGCAAGGCAGAAGGAAGAGGAAATAAGAAGAAGAATTTGAGGAGAGATACAAAGGGAAGCTGAAGAAAAAGAGCGCCAAACTAAATAAAACCTAAGACCTACAATATAACAAAAAGAAGGCCTACCTAAGGGTAGCCTCGGGACAATGAGGGGGGGATCGGCAATAATGTTTAAAACCCCAAGTCTGATAATTATTTGAGAAATTTGTTGAATGGAAAGTAATGGTAGATGTTTTGATAAGCAAGGGCATTAACACAACCTTCTTCTTGAGTAGGCTTTAATGGACTCTGAAATAAAGTAATACAAGTTTATGAAATGCTTAACAAAGTCATCTACAAAATAAGCCAACATAAGTAACTAATATAAAGGTTCAATTGACTCACAATTTCACTGGGTAGAGAGTTAACCAATAAATCCCTTGAGAGAGGAGAGCGACCAATTTCATACTTTTAACTCTTAAATAATTACAATCATTATTCATCTGCAAAGAGAATAAATGCACGAAATCATCAATCGACTTCACAACATTTTTCCCCCTCAAGAGATTTACAGTGAGCAGAGTTTATCTTAATTCATCGGAAAAAAATAGGAACTTGGTAAACAATTAAAATTTAAAGAACAATAACACAACAACGAAACAATAACTAACTACACAAACAATCGAATACAAGCTCACTGTTAATTAATTAGTTTTACTTAATTGAAAAACCAAAATAATATATAAGCTGACTTGATAAACAACACAACACTCATTTGCAACGAATCTTTCAGGCTGCCGTCGTACTCTTGAAGAACGTCTTGTTAGAATTAGGTTAAATAACAGTGGGTTAACAACGTTAAGACATAGAGTTTATTTTAAAGAGTAAATATGTTATACAATTAGAAGTCTATATAGAGAGATGAGTGAATCATATCTCTCTCTGAGTAATGTTAAAGACAGACTACCTTCAGAAGCTACCAGTCAGGGTATTTAACCCTCGACGGAAGTGTGATCGACTTTAGACTTTATGTCCGTTTCTCATTAAAAGTAATACATAGTTATTGAAACAATAGGTAATTTAATATAGCTGAGCTAGTCTAACAGGAAGTTAACATTAAATATATAACGAGTGTGTAATACATTTAACTAAAATTTCAACACTCCTCCTCACACGACATTATATATTTTTCATGCCTATTAATTCAACTAATTTGGTAAATCTATCAAGAGGCAACGGTTTAGTGAATATGTCAGCGAGCATAGTTTCGCTGGGGCAATACACAAGTTTAATTGTGTTTGAAGCAACAAGATCTCTAATGTAATGAAATTTAATATCAATGTGTTTCGATCTAGGATGATTTTTTTCATTTTTAGCAATACAAATAGCTGACTGATTATCCTCAAACAAAACTATAGGATTCTTATTTGGTACTTTAAAATCTAATAGTAATTTATTTAGAAATACAGCTTCTTGGGAGGCTCCAGAGAGGGAAACATATTCAGCTTCAGCTGTTGATAAAGCAACACATGACTGTTTCACAGAGCGCCAAGAAATAATGGAATTATTTAACATAAAGCATTGGCCAGAAGTACTTTTCCTATCAACTCTGTTTCCTGCCCAGTCGGCATCAGAATAACCTATCAACTCAGAATCTTCATTACCATATGTAATGCCAAGATCCGGTGTGCCTTTTAGGTATCTAAATATTCTCTTAATTGCAGACCAGTGCTTAGTGTTTGGATTGGAACAAAATTTAGAGACATTTCCAACTGCATAAGTTATGTCAGGTCTAGTTTTAGTAGATAGATACAGTAAGGCACCTACAGCTGATTGATATTTAGTTTTGTCTACTAGTTCACACTCATCAGTAGTTGGTTCCAAATGTGAATTAACATCAGCAGGGGTTGAAATAGGTTTGCAATTATTGAATTCAAATCTATCTAATAACTCGTTGACAAATGAAGATTGATTTAGGGCTATTTTATTTTCGTCTTGAACGATTTTTATGCCTAAGAAATAGGATAATTTACCTAAGTCTTTCATCTCAAATTTAGCACTTAAATCAATCTTGATTTTAGTCAGGTCATCATAGTTCTTACATGCTACAATAATATCATCTACATACACAGAAATGAAGCATGGAGAGTTATTGATTAATTTAACATATATACAAGAGTCACAAGAGGACTGAATAAAGCCTAAGGATTTAAGATATGCATCCAACGCATCATTCCAACATTTGGGTGATTGTTTTAATCCATACATAGATTTATTAAGTTTACATACTAAATCTTCTTTTCCTGGAATAGCATAGCCAGGAGGCTGTCTAATATAAACATTTTCTTTAAGATCCCCATTCAAAAAAGCAGAATTTACATCCAAGTGATGTACAAATAATTTTTGGTTAGCTGCTAAAGATAACATGGTTCGCACCGATTCAAATCTCACTACAGGAGCAAAAATTTCATCATAGTCGATTCCAGGTCTCTGTAAAAAACCCTGAGCGACTAATCTAGCTTTATATGAAACCACTCTACCATCAGATCCCTTTTTTCTTTTAAACACCCATTTAGATTTAATTATATTTAAATCTGAGGTAGGTTTTACGAGTTCAAAAACTTTATGTTTCTCAAAAGCATTTAATTCCCTCTCCATGGCATGTTTCCATTTAGAGGATTCAGAACCGCTATTAAGAGCCTCAGATACCGACCTAGGTTCGATATTGATATTCCCATTGACTAATAAACCCTCCTCCTCATCTTCAACATGATCATACTCCCAACTACCATATCTAATAGGAGCTCGACGAATTCTGGAAGATCGTCTAAGATCCTCATTAGGACTGATAGCTGGTACAGGTTGCGCCTCAGGGAGGAGTATTGGAGGGTTATCGTCAGAAGGTTGATTCTCTGGTCCAGCAGGTTCTGAATCTTCTGAATGGAACACCAGTGGAGAGGTAGGAGTCTCACTCAGTTGAGGGCTCTCAATCTTAGATGAAATTGATTCATCAAAGGTTACATTCCTGGAAAAGAAGATTCTTTTAGATTCAACATCATACATCTTATACCCTTTAGTAACTGTGCCATAGCCAATAAACAGACATTTGGTAGCTTTATTTTCTAACTTAGATCTTTCCTCTCGAGAAATATGTGCGTACCCTGTGCATCCAAAAACTTTTATATGCCCAATGTTGGGTTTTCTACGATTTAAAGCTTCATATGGAGTTTTATTTACTAAATATGAATTAATGCATCTATTATTTAGATAATTTGCAGTATATAGTGCTTCACCCCAGAATTCCTTATCAATTCCTGAATCAGATAACATACATCTAACTTTTTCCATAATAGTTCTATTAAATCTTTCAGCTAACCCATTTTGTTCAGGAGTTTTAGGAATGGATTTCTGGTGAATTATACCTTCATTTCGTAAATATGATTCAAACTTATTTGAGGTATATTCTCCTCCATTATCTGACTGCAAGGTTTTAATTTTCCTTTCATAAATATTTTCAACCATAGCTTTCCATTCCAAAAACTTCTGAAACACATCACTCTTATGTGCAATAACATATATCCAGGAGTATCGAGTAGCATGATCAATAAAGGTCAGAAAATATGAATTATTACCCCTGGAAGTGGGAGTAATTTTCCCACAGACATCGGTGTGGATTAAATCAAGAGGTTTACAATTTTTCTTAATGCTTGTAGAAAAAGGTATTTTATGCATTTTCCCATTACAGCAGTGTTCACACACGCCTTCTATAGCTTTTAATTTACTATCCAGACCATTTACTGATTTAGTTCGGATCATTTTAGTCAAGTTATCTTTACCTATATGACCGAGCCTTCTGTGCCATAGAAAGTTTACTTCATTTTGATCTACAGTTACTGCAGCTTTATGAACTAAAGTATTAAGATAATAGAGTTTACCAACACAGTTGGCCTCAGCCATTAACTCTTTATTTTCGTTCAAAATTTTACATTTATCATTTTCAAAAATAATAGATTTATTATTACTTGTCATTTTAGACACTGATAGTAGATTAAAAGCTAGATTTGGCACATATAGTACATCATTTATTTTACATGTTCTACTCCCACCACCTGGTATATTCACAATAACAGAAACATTTCCTAGTGAAATAGCTTGTAAGACATCTCCATTTCCTACTTTAACATTTATAGGTTTGCTAATATTTGCAAAATCTTTACATAAATTTTTATCACCACTCATGTGTGATGAAGAGCCTGAATCTATTATCCAAATATTACTGTCGGCATATTTGTTACAAAGAGCGATATCATTAACATACATTGTGTGATTTAGTTCTATATGACTTACATTTACAACATTTGGCTGGTTTTGAGTTCTATTAGTTTGAGAAGACCTTTTAAATTTAAAGCAGTCCTTTTTCAGGTGTCCCATCTTATTGCAGAAATGGCAAATGATGGACTGTTTGTTTACTCCAGCATAATTCTGAGTATTTGATAATGCTAATGCATTATTGGTTTTAATACTCAACTTTTCAGCTTCTCTCCGGAGTGTGTCAGCTACGGTAATCCAGTTAGGGATGTCTGTCTGAGCTTCAAGTGCAGTGACAAGCACTTCAAACGGCCCTGGCAGTGATGACAGAAGACAAATCACTTTATCCTCTTCACTGATCACTTGATTTAACAAGGCAAGCTCTTGAAAAACTTCAGTTAGTTCCTTCAAATGAAAGTCGAGTAGATCAGGAGACTTCAATTTTAGATTGTAGAGCTTTTTCTTCAGACGAAATTTGTTAGCCCACGTGTTCTTTTGAAACGTGTCTTGAAGTGTAGTCCAGACAGCGTGTGGATCCGTCGGTTGTCCAACTAAGTACAATTGATCCGGTGAAATAGATAGTACTATATCTGCCAGAGCTTTATTATAATTATTAGCATAGGCATTCTTCACCTCAGTTGAAGCTGAATCAATTGGAACTGTTTTAGATCCATCCGCAAAATCCATCAGTTTCTCTCGTAAGAGATGCATCTTCATTTGTATCCTCCATGTAGGGTAATTATTTCCGTCTAGGGGAACAATCCCCTGTAACTTATTTGAAGACATGTTTTCAAAGTATTTCTTCAATATTTACCAAACATAAACAACCAATGCAGTTAAATTGATTTACTGTTTAACTGAACTGATGTTTTAACATTATTCTAATTCATAAGAATAACTGAATATAATTATTAATATTCAATTGGAACAACAACAGAAATCTCAGTTCGCAAGATCCTTTTTGTTGAAAGTATTTATTATCATTCAATACTATAACAAACATAACCAACCACAGCAGTTAAATTGATTTACTGTTTAACTGAGTTTGATGTTTTAAAATTATTCTAATTCATAAGAATAACTTCACTGACTATAATTATTAATATTTAATTGGAACAGTAACACAGCCTTAGTTCGCAAGAACCTTTTGTTGAAAGACTGTTTACCAAAGGATAAGGTCACAGATTTAAAGGTAATTTGTGACCTCTCTTGACACCTCTTCCGCAAAAATACTAAATCATTATATTATAACACAAGTGCATTTTTCGCTAGAGCAATCATTATAATTGACCTCATTAGCGCGTGACCACGATATGCTTACGCAGGCGTTTTTAGTGATATGTTTCATATAGGTTAACACTTTTTTCACAGCACTTCGTTTTTATTACTATTATAAACTTCTAATTTGTTTAAACATAATTTGATTTATAAACTCTTATCGTTCACTGGGCCCATAACCTGTTAGAATTAGGTTAAATAACAGTGGGTTAACAACGTTAAGACATAGAGTTTATTTTAAAGAGTAAATATGTTATACAATTAGAAGTCTATATAGAGAGATGAGTGAATCATATCTCTCTCTGAGTAATGTTAAAGACAGACTACCTTCAGAAGCTACCAGTCAGGGTATTTAACCCTCGACGGAAGTGTGATCGACTTTAGACTTTATGTCCGTTTCTCATTAAAAGTAATACATAGTTATTGAAACAATAGGTAATTTAATATAGCTGAGCTAGTCTAACAGGAAGTTAACATTAAATATATAACGAGTGTGTAATACATTTAACTAAAATTTCAACACGTCTTGGTACTTGGGATGGAGATTTAAGTTCGTTTAAATGTGATTTTAAAGGATTTGGTACTACTTCGGTTGAATGAAAACCTTCAAAATCTTTTTCACAAGAAAAGTCACTTGGCTTATCATTCACAGGAAGCTCACTGGAGATTTCTACTGAATTTGTCTATGTTGTTTTACTACATCAGAAGAGGATGGCTCAGGAGCTGATAAACCAGGTTTGGCTAGATCACCTGTAGAGACCGTTGATTCTCTACCATCAGAGTACTTTATTTTTGCAAAGCTTGCATTAGCTTCCAGCAAGTCAGCCTGTTTGACAAGTGGATCAGCTTTGGAAGCTCTTACAAATTTTCTGACGAGCACTTTACCAGGAGAAGAGAGCCACTCTGGCAATGAGTAATTTATCATATAAATATTAACACTCTCCAAAAGAATGGCCCGAACTAAAAATTCCTTTTCAACAATCGTCCACTTTTAATATACCAGCCTGATTCTCCACTCTCTTTCTTTTGTTTTAGTTCATTTCTTAATTTCTTGTCTACTTCTCCTTCTTTTAAAGTCATATCTGGTAAGATTATACATCTTTTAAATCTTTCATTTCCTGATTTACTTAGATTCTTTTCATTTTTTAATTTTTGCCAATTTTGATCCAAGGTCAAGGTGCTCCTTCGTAGATTCCCTTTTCAGCGGGTCCGTCCTCCTATTCACTTTTCCTTTCAGGTTTTCACCTCTGCCATCACAAGAAAAAAAACAATTCACTTTTTATTTCAAATTTTCAGCACTTATAACTAACTGCACTTAGATTAATTTCTTAACATTAAAACACTTATCACTAAATTTCTTTTCACTAGCACCAATTCCTTATCACTTGCACTAATCTCATTTTCTTTTCTTTTTCTTTCACTAGCACTTCACCTTTCACTCCACCCACAATCACAGCTTCCTCTCTCTCCTTCCGTCTCCACATCCTGTAGAGCACTCTCCTACTTTCTCTCACTTCAACATCTCCAAACAGGAATCCCCCAACAACCTCATCCACATCCTCCTTTCTCGGTCTCTGCAGTTCAATTGCCTCATTCCTTATCTCCTCCAGCACCCCACACTCCAGCAAAAAATGCTAGTCATCTTCTCTCTCTGCTCCACACAACCTGCTCTCCACACTCCCCTCACCCCATCTCCTGCATCCCAGCTTCAAACTCCTCGTCCTTGCTCCAAACCACACCCTAGACTCCATACTTCCCTCATAATCTTCCTCCCTCATCTCCCTCTTAAACCTCCTGTAGACTCTCAAACTGCTCTTCCCCTCCATCCACTCATGATGCACCCCAGACTGACTCCAGTCTGTATTTCGTGGTAAATTCCACAGACATGTCGGTGGATTTTTTCTCCTTTAAAAATAATATTCTGGCAAAGTCGGTGGAATTTTAGCTATTTATTCCTATGTTACCATTAATTTTAGGTGGATAAATTGTGAAAATGTTGGTGGATCAGCCAAATTACTGGAAATTTATGGTAGATTTTTTCAGCTTTTTTGAAAATGTCAGTGGGATTTTGTGCACCAAATACAGACTAGCAGACTGTATTTCATGGTAAATTCCACCGACTAGTCGGTGGAATTTTTTTTCATTGAAAATACTATTCTGATAAAGTCGGTGGATATTTAGCCATTTATTCCTATGTTACCATTAATTTTTGGTAGAAAAATGGGCTAAATGTTGGTGGATCAGCATCAGCCAAATTACTGGAAATTTATGGTGGATTTTCTCAGCTTTTTCAATAAGTCAGTGGAATTTTGTGCACCAAATACAGACTGGGATGCACCCTATCAGCCACTCTCCTCTTCACCGCATCCTTCGTCATGGTCTTCAGTTCCTCCTCCTCAATACCTGCCCAATTCATACACTTCCTTGTTTCTTTCACCCATTCACTACCCCTCCTTTGTCCTTTTTAGCTACTCCCATCACTCTCCTCAGTATCTCATTATCTCCCTGTTTTACTCTCCTCATGTACTGTAGTCTCCTCCTGGCCACTCTGCTCTTCACTGTACTAATTCCCACATCTCCCCTCATCCCAGCCACCGCCACACCTCTGCTCGCTCCCAACATCCTCCTCATTGCAGCATTTACTTGCCTCTGGATACTATCCATCTCTTTAACTCTCAATCCGACCACCTCCGCACCATACAAGACCCTCGGCAGAACCACTCCCTTCCAATAACTCTTCCCTACCAGCACTTTATGGCAGCTCCTCTCAATCACCGAATATGTCAGGCTGCTCATTAATTTAGCTCTATTAACCATATCTTTCCTGTGTCCCTCAAACATATTTCTCCTGTTCATAACCTTCACTCCAAGGTACCTAATTTCTTCAACCACTTCCATCCCTCCAACTTCTCCCACCTCATCTCCCACATTGTACAACAAGCACCGACTCTTCCCAGTATTCACTTCTAAGCCATAACCTCTTACCACTCTCCTCAGCTCCTCTATTCCCTCCTCCGCCTCCACCACACCAACAACCCATCGTCTGCATAGAACAGACTTCTCACCCTCACCTCCCCCACCTGCACACCACTTATTTTCCTTCTCAGAGCTTCTATCATTTTGAAAGTGATCAGCTTGAACAGGACAGTTGATGCTGTACACCCCTGTCGGATCCTTTGTCTCAAATTTTACCAGAAGTCAGAAGAGGCCTTTGCCTGCTTCCGACATCATTTGGTAAATTTTTTTTTTTTTTTAATTTAAAGGGTTCCGGTTAGTACCATATGTCCCTTTTTCATTAGAGTATTTGTGTGTGATATATTTTATTTCAGTACTCAATTCACAGTAAATATTCCAATTTAAGAATTTCTCATGGTAACATGACAGCAAACACCAAAACACAGGCACACAACTAAATATATTTTGAATTTATATGTACATTATTTACAAGGGAAGGTAAATCCCTACTGGGAGGGCATAAAAGAAAATGGGGAACTGCCGGGCGTTCTCTTCGGTACCAGACACCTATCCCTCCGGAAGAGCTTCCAGAGGGAGTTGGGTTGGTACCTACTGGAAGGGCAAAAGCACGGAAAAATGGGGAACTGCCGGGCGTTCTCTTCGGTACCAGACACCTATCCCTCCAGAAGAGCTTCCAGAGGGAGTTGGGCTGGTACCTACTGGGAGGGCAAAAAGTAAAGAAAAATGGGGAACTGCCGGGCGTTCTCTTCGGTACCAGACACCTATCCCTCCGGAAGAGCTTCCAGAGGAAGTTGGGCTGGTACCTACTGGGAGGGCAGACGAACCTTGACCCACCCACAGTGGGTCAAGCCTACCAACCATGTCAAGGTTCTATTAAAGATTGTTAGATTATTCTAACTTACAGTTGGCTTGACCCATATTAACTTTTGCTTAAAATAGTTGTTTGTTATTATAGCAAAAATAGTTTACCAGTTGTTCTGATATATGATGATACAGAGTTAATAATGATCACTTGTTTCTTCATAGAATGATCTGATCCTCCCAAGAGAAGAGCAAGAGAGAGAGGATTCCTAATATTTGCCTCCTGAAGCTCCTTCCTTAGGCAATCCCTCTGCAAATTATAGATTGGACAATACAAAATATAATGGCTTATAGTTTCCACCTCACCACACTGACAGAGTGGGCTGTCTGCTTGATGGAACCTGAAAAGATATTGAGCTACTCCAGCATGTCCAGTTCTGAGTCTTGCCATGGCAGTCTCAACAACCCTACTCTCAATATTAGTCCATGGCCAGTACCTGATCTCACATTTTATATCCTTCAGGAACTTTCCCTTCAGCAGCTGATTTACCTGTCCAATCCAATATTCATTCCATCTTCTGATTTTAGTTTCATGTATGAGGTTGTAATAGTCCTCTTTAAGAAGTTTGTTATAGGTGTCAGTGTTCAGTGAAGTGGCATTTTTAGCAAGAGCATCTACTCTTTCATTACCAGGAATTCCCATATGACTTGGTATCCATTGAATTCTAATGTTTCCCTCCATCTTCTGGATTAGACATAATATATCACATACAAGGGAATTGTAGCTTTTAATACTTTTCCCAGAAAGGAGCTGGAGAGAAGACATTGAATCACTGAATATGGTGTAACAATTTTTGTTATTAGCATTACAGTAATGGAGTGCTTTGTAGATTGCGAATAATTCTGACATGAGTACAGAAGCTTCTTTTCGTAAACATATTTGGAATTCTATTTCTAAATGGGGGATATAGTATGCACATGAAACTTTTTCTTCGTATTTGGATCCATCAGTGTAAATTGCTATTGAGTTACTATACTTTGTCTGTAGCATTTCGTGGAAATAGTTTTGGATATTTAGTGGATTGGTTGTTTTAGGATTAGAAAAAAAATCAATGGAGATAACTTGGTCAATATTTTCCCAGGGGGGAATTGGGCTCCATGGCAGGCTAGGCATTCTAGAAGGGACAGGAAGATTCCATTTTTCGAGAAGAAGTTGGTTTTGACCTAGGAGTCCTCTGTGTGAATTTTGCCATCTTCTAATATCAATAAGTCTCTGCACAGTAGGTATCAAAGGGTCTTGTTCCATTATACGACAATAATATTTCAGGCTCAATTCCTCCCTTCTGAAGATCAATGGAGGAATATGTGTTTCAGCTTGGAGAGAGATGATTGGTGTCGTTGAACGACAGCCTGAGCTCATAGAAAGACATTGATTTTGAATTGGTTCTAATTCTTTTAGAAAAGTCCCTGTTGCAGTACCATAAAAAGGGCTTCCATAATCCAGTTTACTCCTGATAAGAGACTTGTACAACATCAATAAGGTCTTCCTGTCACTTCCCCATTGGTTGTGTGATATTGATTTTAATAAAGACAGTCTTTTCTGGCATGAAGATTTAAGTTGGTTGATGTGTGGTTTCCAACTGAGTTTTGGAGCATCAAATACCAGTCCCAAGAATCTATGCTTATCCACATATTGGAGCAGTTCATTATTGAGTTTCAAAAGGGGGACATTTGTGGTTGAATTTGAAAATAGGAGGGTCTTGGTTTTTTGTGGATTGAACATTTGACCCCACAACCCACTCCATTCTTGTAGCAAGTCCAGTTGCATTTGAATCTTTTTTACTGTTTTACAGTCATCAATTCCAACAGCATATATAGCTATGTCGTCAGCAAATATAGACATCTGAACTCCTTGGACTTATGGTATGTCACTCATTAAGACATTAAAGAGTAGAGGACTTAGAATGCCACCTTGTGGGACTCCACACTTAATGTTTCTAGAAGATGATTGTTCCCCTCTGAACAACACTTTGAAATTTATATTAGCTAGGTATGACTGGAGCCAGCCAACCAAACGTCCTGAAAACCCAAACTCTGTTAACTTGAACAGAACTGAAGTGTGGTCAACAGCATCAAATGCTCCAGCCATGTCCAAAAACACTACAACACAGGTATGGTTTTCCTTCAATGCCTTAGCTATGTGACTCTCAAGAAGCGATATTTGATCATATGCAGAGCGCTGTTTTCGAAAACCAGCCTGTACTTCAAGCAGTAATTGTTTCTGTTCTAGACACCAGTCAAGCCTATTGTTTACCATCCTTTCCATAAGTTTGGCGATAGTGGACAGCAAGCAAATTGGTCGGTAGGAATCTGCCAACAGTGTATCCTTATCTTGCTTAGGAATGGGACAAAGAAGAGCTGTTTTCCATTCATCAGGCAAATTTTCTTCTATCCAACTTTTATTGATTAGGTTCAACAAATATTCAAGATATGAGTATGGCAAATTCTTTAGAAAAGCATTTTCTATATCATCGTTACCTGGACTGGTATTTCTTAGAAATGACAGGCAATGCTGCAGCTCAGACATTGTAAAGAGTGTGTTATATTCCCTATCAGTTTCATCAATTATTGAAGATTGTACTTTGAAGAACATTTCATTCAGGTTGGGAATAGAAAGATTATTTTGAAATTTTGTTTCAAAATGGTCTGCTAGTATCTCACTTATGTCAGTAGGAATTGTGTATATATTGTTCTTATGGGAAATGGCTGTATTTGTTGGTGAATATCTATTTCTCATGATCCTGATTTTATTCCATACAGATGTCAGGGGTGTACTTGAGGTGAGTGTTGAAGCATGTTCTTGCCATGATTTCTTTTTTTGTTGATTAATATAGAATTTTGCTTTATTTTCAGAATTCCTCATTTCTTGGAAATTTTCAGCAGTTTGATTTTGGCAGAACTGTTTTTTCATCTTTCTTCTGATGGCTACCAACCTAGCACACTCCTCATTCCACCAAGGTTTGTTGAATTTAGGGCAATACTGACCAGATGTCTGAGGAATTTTATATTTAGATGATTTGATGGCTTCAATTAAAGAAAGGTTATTCTGATTCAGTGTCTCTTCAATTTTCCATTCAAGTTTAGGTAGTTCTTTAGCCCATTTATCCCATTTGACATCTTTTATTTTGTATCTTTTTCTAGTTTTAATGGGGTGCACATCAGGAGTCATTTCCAACTTGATCAGTATCGGAAAGTGATCACTTCCCATGCATGGACCTTGGGAGATTGTGATATCTGAGGAGATATTTGGTGAGGAAAATACAAGATCAAGAACAGACAGAGCTCCAGTTGAGCTGTGAATGTAAGTTGCCAATCCTCGAGGTGAGTTTAGACATATATTGTTGCTTTTTTGCAGAACTTTCATGAGTGCATTTCCAGATACATTTGCTATTGTGTTTGGCATTGACCAGATTGGGTGATGTGCATTAAAATCACCAGACATTACATAATTATTTGACAGCTGCTGGGTGTATTTTTCAAACTGGATAAATGGGGTAGTGCCACTCGGATTGTAAACATTGACTACCTGTAGTATAGAGTTTCTCATTTTGATAGATACAGATTGTACTTCCAGAATACCCTCATGTGTTTCAAAGTTTGCTGGGACAACAGAGAGATCAGATCTAACTAGGATTCCCAACCCACCCCCCTGTCTAGCAGCTCTTGGTTTCCAATAGGATTTATAGTTTATGAAATTTGGGGATTGTTGATCTGAGTTCATCCAAATTTCTGTTAAACATACTATATGAGGTTTATTTGAGTAAATATATACTTTTAGCTCGCTGAGTTTACTGTAAATGCTTCTGCAGTTAAAGGAAATTATATTAAGATTTTGAAGGATCATTTTTGCGTGCATGTAGAGATTTACTTTGTATAATGGGACTTTGAGTTGGTTTACTTATACTTTGAGAGTTTCTAATTGAAAACATGAGATTTTCTTTCGTAACAGTTATTCCTAGGTGTTCTGAAAAGGCCTTACTAATCAATGCACATTTTTTTGATATTGGATCTGATTTAAGCATTGACACAAAGACATCTAACAGGCAGAATGCTAATTTTTCATTAGTACTATTATTTTTCTCATTATTTTCTGTAAGTGTAGGTTTGCCACTGGAACAAGTTTGTGTAGATATTTCTTTTACATTTGGATTTGGTCTAATAATTTGATGAGAATTTTGGTTTTCTGAATTATTTTCTTTGTTTGCATGTACAATTATATTGCTGTTTCTGTTTACCGAATCATTTCTAACTATTTTGACTACATCTCTGTAAGAAATGTTTTTGAAGGCACGTGCATGTTGCACTTTCTTTTCTATTTTCATTTTGGCACAGCCACCATAGTTTGCTGTATGATTTTCACTGCAATTAGCACACTTTTTGTTTCCATCTTCCTTAACGTTACATTCTTTGACATTGTGGTTTCCAGCACACACTACACAGCGATCTCTGTTTGGACAGCTGCTTGCCATGTGACCAAAACCTTGACATTTGAAGCACTGCCATGGTTTGTCTACAAATGGAGTTACTGGAAATCTTCGGTAGAAAAAAGAAACACTTTCTGGAAGCTGGTCTACATTTAGCCAGATTTTCATCGTTTTGGTTGTTCTCTGATTGGTTCCCTTTCCAATGATGAATCTTTCTGTTTAGGATTTGTATATCCGAGATCAGATAAGAGTTCCACAATATCATTTTCATTTGTGTCCATTTCTATTGGACCAATCATACCAATCTTGTGCTTCTGAGAGATAGCTCTAGAGCATGTTACTTCAAATCCTCCCAAGTTGGTAATTTGAATCAGCTGATCAACCTTGGATTCATCTTGAACAAATATGGTTTGTGTTCCTTTATGAGGGTCTGAACGTGACTGAGTTATCTTAGCAGAATGAAATGCAGAGCTCTGAAGAATCCGGTATAGCTTCACTGTACTACTGAAGAATCCAGCTCGAGAATCTTCAGAGGGTTTTATAATAATAGCAGTGCCTTTCATATTATTTCTTGAGTTAGTTTGATTATGATTTAGATGGGACTGAGAGTGAGAGAAAGGTAGACCTGATTGCATACCATTTGTAGGTTGGGTTTGGGATATTCTGGGTGTTGGATTACTTGCGCTGTTAGAATTAGGTTAAATTACAGTGGGTTAACAACGTTGTAATAGTCGGGTCAAACTATCCACATTAATAACTGTGATTGTCCTATTCGTATGCTAATTGTTCTCTTTCTTTCAGGTATGGTCAGGAGGAATGAGGAGATGGACTTCAGGTAATTGTATTGATGTAACGGATGGAGGTATACAAGAGGCGAGGATATGGTACAAGGTTTATGATGAGTTGAGATACGTTATGAGATTGAGTACAAGAATGAGAATGAGAGGTGCGAGGGAAACAGGTACCCTCTGTAAAAGAAGATCAATATTAGTAATCTATTATAATCATATAACTAATTACATTTCATATATTTAATATTGCACATTGTTTATATTTCATAGTTTTATTCAATCATTGTAAATCATATATTTATTAAAATATTACATGTTAAAAAGAGTTTATTTATACCTATATAGAGAATATTAATACACATATATTTACACATTATAATTATATACAACTCACTCAGAATGGAGAGGGAGTCAGAAGCAGGGAGGAGTATTTGGAGACCTTTTAATTAGTTGACGTTCAAATAATTCATATTAATAATTAAACATTTAATAGTGATTCTGTAAAGATACAAGCATAGGGTTAAAAATTATAGCGAAGTTTTCAATTATAATACTATCACATCTCCACGTCTACATACCTCCCCACCAAACTGAGGTATAATTTTATTTTAATAGAAGAATTAAAAGAATCCTACATTACATCAATTAATAATCAATTATTTACAAATACAATTCAAAACAATATCTACTCTACATTTAACACAAATAACAAAATATTCCTAAGCGTTAATACAAACATAATTCCACAATACATATATAATTTTCTATCAACATAGTTTTTATTCCATAATTAAGGTAATAGTTCGTTTTAAACGTTTGGCTAAAATTTATTGAACGAGTACCATTCGTTCCTCTCCCCTCCTCGGAGAGACAAACGTTAAAATATATCGAAAATACACAACTTTAGCAATGCCGTTAAAATGGGAAAATTTATAAAAAAAATAAACTTTACATTTATATAATATACAATTTTAACAATCTACGCGCTGTCATATTTGGGTTCTTTATTAGACTTAACACGTTCTAACGTTTTGCTTTGTACCCAAGGTATATCCTTTATTGGGCCTTTAGACCGCAAGTGTCTTTCATTAAAGGACTCTACACTTGTTGTATTTTTAACAAAAGGGTAGTTACGTTTTTCCAAAATATTTTTAATCTTAGCAGACCTTTCATAGCATTCAATTGTACGTTCCTTATTATCAAAGCCTTCAAAATCTGAATCATCGTTTAAACTGTTCTTAGGTGAGTCTAGATGTAAGATTAAAGAGTGTCTTTCATGCTCATGACTCAAATCTTCCATCTCAGCAGAATCTATAGAGGGTAACTCAAAAGTCCCTGTACTACTGAAAGACCAGTCTAACAAATTCCATTCATTGAAACTTCCAGTACCTATACTCTGATTATTAGGACATGATGACTCAACGTCCTCCAACCATCCCAGACTCGACCTCAGGACAGCAAGACATCCAGCGAGATCCTCCACAGTGTTTGCTCGATCTTTAGACATATTATTCTTCTCCAAGCAACAACTAGTGCATGAATCACCTGTCGAAGTGAAGATATGATTTGGAGATGGTTCTCGCTCGTTAATTACTGGGTTTTGGACATTACGTTGCACATATGGAGAAAATCCCGAGAATCCAGAACTGCTATCCGAGGAAGAGTCAAGGGACGAGATGGAGCCGCCGATACATAGTTCATTAACACCTGGAAAAATAACATGGTCATTATCATCATCAATTAACGGTTCATTATCATTCATCTTATACTGGGGATGGGTCAGAATATAATCAGGGGGAGATTTAAATAGTCTTAATTTACTACAATGTGCCCTTGATAATTGACCACCATTCAAATCCTTAATCTCATACGTTAGGCCATTGCGATGAGCAACAACTACTTCAAGCGGTCCTTGAAAATTAGGTAAAAACTTATTAGTAGACAAAAATCCTCGCGTTTGAGTTTTTAGTAGCACTTTCTGACCAACGTTAAAGGGAATGAAGTTAGGGTGACCAGGTCTCCACGTATCTACTACAGGGTTCAATACTGAATTTAACTCCATACAGTGAGCTCTTTTAAGTAGGAAATCGGATGGTGACATACCTAACTCCACATGAACGGTGTTATTATAGGTGATTAGAGCCTTAGGTAGAAGCTCTTCCCACTCACCTTCCGCGCTGCCCAGACTACGAAGTAAATTCTTGATGGTCCGATTTACGCGTTCGATGGCACCATTTGACGTAGGCTGGTAGGGTGTCGTTAATCTGTGTCTTACGCCGTGTTCCTCCAAAAAGCAATTGAATTCTTCAGATGTGAATTCCGGTCCGTTATCAGATAGGATGCTTGTCGGAACTCTGGGCATAAAAGGGAAAACTTGAGTTCTGAAAGCCCTAACCACAGTGGAACTCTTCTTATCCTTAATTGGTATGGCTGTTACCCACTTCGAATAATGATCGACTACAGTCAAGCACCCTATATAACCCTGACGTGAACGTGGAAAAGATACCAGATCAGTGGCGACTAGTTCAAATGGGTAGCTTGACTGAATCTTCTGCACAGGTGGGTTTACAGTACGTCTGAAATCCTTGATAAGCTGACAGTCCGAACAAGTAGAGCAGACGTCGTCGCATACCATATATCTTGATGGATGCCAGAACACGCTGTCTATGATGTTGATAAGTTTGTCGCGGCCTATATGTGCTAGGTGACCATGCAAGACTAACACTGTGCCAACAAGAAAATGAAAAGGCACAATAACTATATTATCACACATCAACAGTCCACTTACTAATGATAATTTAGAACGATGCCGCTTAAATTGTTTGACTTTAGCTGGCCAAGCCTTTACATCAGTTCCCTTACTCAATAGTCTGTACAGAGTTCTTAAGATAATACAGCTTGACTGCAACGATTTGAGTGAGTCACGATCTCTTATCAAAGCCAAACCAGTTACAGAAGATGAGGCTCCTTCCAATTCAAATCTAAATTCGTTGCCTATGGATTTCACTTGAAGAGTATGAGATTTAATAGGAGAAGAAGTTACAGATAGAACAATTGGTGACATAGAATCAAAACCATCCATTTCAAAAATACAAATTGGACTGCCTTTCCGTTTAAGCTGATTTGACATAAAGCATATTTCTAATTGGTACTCATTCAAAAAATCATATCCGATCAATACGCAATAGGGAAAACAATCCGTCTCCACTACAGCAAATTTGTGAGGCGTACTCATCTCAAGGTTTTCGATATTAAGCAGAGTTTCATACGTTTTTGTGATGGTTCTTTTGTATCCTGAAAAGCCTACAATATCACATACCTTTCCTTCTTCTACTTGTACTGGAAATTTCTCGTTCAGACTCTCCAAGACAGCACCTGACATCAAACTGATCTCTGCTCCGGTGTCGATTATGGCGCAGCATTTAACACTACCTATCATAATATTAATCCTTGGAAGGGAGCAACCGACGTGAGAGCAATGCTGACCAGGGGATACGACTAGATTAATATTCACATCTTCAATACCGTAACTACTATCATCTTCACGATTAGGATTAGTGTAAGACAAAGGTGACTCAGGACGTTGCACAGTATACATCGAACATTTACCAATATCGGGAGCATTATAATTGTTTAATTCTACAAGGGGATTGAAGTGTATACCACTTAGGCACTGCAACTGAATAACATCATCATAAGGTTCGAATTGATAAATAACTGGTGAATCGGCCCAAAAATAAACGTGAATGCTAATCTTAAAAATTTTACTAGCTGCCATGAGTAGATCAAAGGAGGGTAATTGACCTCGAAAACGCATAAGGCGCAGGTTTCTCCTAGTTACCCGATCTAATGAGAGTTTATATTTAACATGATTTGATAGGATTTCATCAACTAACCGCTCTCTTAAATCCTGTGCATCACCAGTGAAGACTCCCTTCTGTGGATCTCTCATTATACATCTATGCAGACTCACCAGCATAGAGTCTCCTCCACCAGGCACAGGTGTACCATCTATCACCAATCCACAGGGCAGTGAGCCACTATCATTACCAGTGCACTCCATGGGGTTACTGTGGATACGCGACAGAGCGTCAGCAGCTGTGTTCAGCTGTCCAGGGACGTACCTGATTTCGAACACGTAGTCCGACAGTTCCTCAACGGTTCGTGCTAGCCGAGAACACACGAGCTTCATATTGTGAAGATGGACTAGGGGTTGATGGTCTGTGAACAGTATGAAAGGGACACCATGCAGAAACGGCCTGAACGTCTTGATACCCCATCTCAGTGCAGTTAGTTCTCTATCCAGGGTAGAGTAGTTCAGTTGGGCGCCAGTGAACATCATGGATGCAAAGCCTATAACCCTGTGAGACTCACCTTGGGTTTGAGCGAGATAAGCACCTGCTCCAAAGCTCGATGCGTCAACCCATAGCTCAAGACTTTCTGCGTCAGTTGAGTAGTCTGGGTAGGCCAATTCGACTTCATCAGCCATAGCTGTCTTCAGGCCCTCGAATGCATCGTCCATCTCGCTGGTCCATTCTAGTTCACAATTTCTCTTACCACTAGTTAGACAGGATAGAGGGCGTTGCATGACCGAACAATTAGGCAAGAATTTACGTTGGAAATTAATGAGGCCTAAGAATTCACGCAACTCACCTTTGCTCTTTGGCTTAGGATACTCATGAATTTTATTCACGTATTCAGGTGTTTTCCTAATACCATTGGTGCTGACAATATGTCCTAAGAATTCCACTTCGGTTCTAAAGAAATCACATTTAGAGGCATTGATCTTTAGTTTATAATTCTCCAGAGTACTAAGCACCTTATAAGCCAACTCCAAATGTTCCTTAAAGGAATTACCCATTATGAGAATGTCATCAATATAAATGATTACCTTATTTGATGGCAATGACCCCAGCACGGACTGAATTTGGCGCTGGAACGCCGAAGGAGCATTGCGAAGCCCAAAGCTTAACCTCTTGAACTGCCAGTGGTTCCTTGGAGTAGCGAATGCAGTGTAGCTCCTTGATTCTTCATCTATCGGAATCTGGTAATATGATTTGACCAAATCCAACCGAGTGAACCACTTCGTACCGTACAAACCAAATAAAGAGTCCGATATGTTGGGCATAGGATGACGTTCGGGAATGGTGACCTTATTTAACTTACGGTAATCCAGACACATCCTAAGGCCACCACCCTTCTTAATTACAGGTACGATAGGAGCATTCCAAGGGGAAACGCTCGGTTCTATAATATCTAAGGAGTGAAGCTCCTTGCATTGTCTTTCTATCTCATCTGCCACTGGTGGTGAGAATCTCCTAGGTCTTATATAAATAGGAGTATCGTTACTAAGTTTGATAGCGTGCTCTGTCACTCTAGCATGACCAAGGTCAAATTCGCCAGCACTAAATACTTTTTTAACCTTATGAAGAGTATCTAATACCTGAATTCTTTGAGACTCTTCTAATTCTGGCAACTTAACCTGATCTAAGAGACTATCCTCCTCTGCCAAGAGCTCATCACAGTCATCATCTACATCCGACGGTAGTTCAACTATGGTGGAGACAGTACCTAGCAATTGACCAGCCTGAACTACAGAAGATTTCTCGGGGGCAACACATAAGATAGAATTTGTGCCAGAGCTAATGACACCAGATAAACCTCTAGTTTCTTTAGCCAATTTGGGATCCATTTGATCATCACTATAAAGGAAAGATTGGTCTCTGTCAAGTAAAGGAATACAGAATCTAATAGGCACCCTACCTGAAATACCACGTGTTAAATCTACCGTTCTGTCAGCATAGCAATCAATATTCTTAAATACTGTTCTACTAACAACGCCAATATCAGTCAAATGAAATTCTATGGAACTGTTCTTATTGACATGTTTCACCATAATTTTATCTTTTACACAAATCTCAATACAGTTTCCCCTCAAAAAATCAATTCCTAAAAACAGTGAGTTATTCATAATACAATTATTAGGAAATACATGGAAATCAATGTCATTAAACACAATACTACCTACTTGCAATGAACATCTACTTTTACCATTTGTTACCATTACATCACTACCTAAAACTTTGAGTTTTACTTCACTAGGAACAATGTCAAGATTCAACTCTTTGGCTAGGGAACTTGATATTAATGAGTAGGCAGCGCCTGAATCAATTATAGCGTTGGTATTATGGACTTTATTAAGGGTTACATCAATTTTAAAATTATTGGGAGAATCCTCATACAATAAATTAATAATCTTGTGAGGCCTACAGTTTGTCTCTTCCTTGGAGTTTCTCTTTTCTTCATTTGCATCCTCTTCATTCAGTAGTTGAGAGGTGAATACCAAGGGTTTCTCAGCGTCGATTTCTAAAGGTATCTTGGGGACCAAATTCTTCAATCTCAATCCCTTCCCCGTGGAATTGAGAACCTCTAGTTTGACGCTTCTGCTTCACTTCGGGAAAATTTGGGGTTGTATTTGGCACACTCTTTCATCATGTGCTCACCTCCACAAATAAGGCAAGCATTGTTAGCCCTCCAACAACTACTCTCCATGTGGTTCTTCTTGCCACAAAAGGAACAAAATTTATGTGGAGCACGAGAATCTTGCCTCCTTGGATTGTCTGGGGTCCACTGTCTTGAAGAAGATTGTTGTCTCGGACTTTCATCATACCTCATGCCAGAAGAGCGACGTTGTTTTGGATAGTCCGATCTGCCAGATTGCCAATGATCAGGGGACTGCCATTTGTTATCAGTCTTAGGTGAAAAGCTACGGTCCTGTCCAAGAGCACCACCACGTTCAGGGGTTCGATGTCGGAAATGGCCCTGAGACCAAAATTGTCTGCCATGAGAGGGCTCAAATCCAACATTGTTATTATCGTCTCGGCGACCTGGCACGTGTTTCTGCAATTCGTTTGACCACATGATAGTGTGAGGACGAGGTAGTTCAGCCTGCAAGTCTGCTGCCAATTGCATAATAGCTGAGAAGTTTAAGTGCTTTTGTGTGCCACCAGATGTTGCCTTCATGACCTTTTCCATATCACATATCTTCTCCCTTATTCTGTGAGGAATTTGTAAGAGGAACGTTTGCCTAAGCATCTTTGCAGCTTCCCTAGGTGACTTTGGAAACGCCAGTTCCGCCAGTTCCATGAGTCTCATGCCAAATAAGTCTAGAGTTTCCTCAGATTTTGGTGACGCTTCTTCAAACTTTTTCCGCCAGTATGCTCGGCCTCCTATCTTCTGCTTCTTGAAATGCGCCAGCAGCCTCTCCTTCATTTGGTCATACTTTAGTCTTCTTCCTCCACATATTTTGTAGACATTTAATAAGTCTCCCGTTAAGAACTGCTCTAGTTGTTGGCATTTGTCACGCGAGTCCCCTCTAAATTTAGATTTGAAGTATGACTCGTATGAAGACAAGAAACTCCTTAGGTGCAATTTTCCATCCATTTGGAAAATTGGTGGAGTGACGATTTCTCTCTTGTCTATTCTCTTCTTTCCACGCCTACGAGGTACAGAAACTCTCTCATCACTGCTAAAGGAATCTACTGAGGACGAACAAGATGAGTCTGATTCTATTGACGTATCTGAGGACAATATAATTTCCTCAATCTTCTCTGCCTGGGTGGAGAACAAGGTCGACTTCATTGTTGGGAGTTGGGTTGATGGGAATTTGGTTGATGGGAGTTGGGTTGATGGGAGTTGGGTTGATGGGAGTTGGGTTGATGGGAGTTGGGTTGATGGGAGTTGGGTTGATGGGAGTTGGGTTGATGGGAGTTGGGTTGATGGGAGTTGGGTTGATGGGAGTTTGAAGTCTGTTGAGAATTTGAATTCTGTTGGGCTCCTCTTGAACTCCTTTATAATGTGGGTGCACCGTTTATCTGCTGCAGTGTCATTCCAGTAGGGATTCCGGGCTACCATCTTCAGCACTTCATTCCACTCAGCATATGTCAACGGAGAGGCATCTTCATTTCTGTGTGGAGCAGTCTCTGGACTATCTGACATTAGTTTTATCAGTTGTACTGCTGCTGAGGAGCAGTTCTCGGGAGACACTTCCAGGGATCCTCCATGCCATTGAGGGAACACAGAACATCTCAATTCATCCATCGCCTGAAGGTTGAAGGAATTGGCAACCTCACCAAACTTCTCATTGATAAAATCTGCCCGGACCTGTGGATGGCTGAACTGCTGCAGAAGTCCCTGATATGCTACTACCCTTGTCAACAGCCTGACTTCATACTCGTTCTGTAGCTTTCTTGTCTTTGTGCTCTCTCCTTTATTATCTTCTCCATTCTTCCACATTCTCCGGTATCCAAAGGGCTGTTCAGCATTCTTCGTGTCGACTCCGAAGTCGCCATTCTCCACCTCACACCTCTCATCATTTTTCTGTTTTGGCCTTGCTCCTTTAGACACACCAGGACCACCCCTAGCTTCAACCTCACTTCGTACATCTCCTGACCTCTCTTCAGGGGGTGAGTTAGTTAATCCCATTTTTAGCTTTCTTCTACGTTGATAACAGAACAATCACATCCCGTCGAAGATGCCACTGTAATAGTCGGGTCAAACTATCCACATTAATAACTGTGATTGTCCTATTCGTATGCTAATTGTTCTCTTTCTTTCAGGTATGGTCAGGAGGAATGAGGAGATGGACTTCAGGTAATTGTATTGATGTAACGGATGGAGGTATACAAGAGGCGAGGATATGGTACAAGGTTTATGATGAGTTGAGATACGTTATGAGATTGAGTACAAGAATGAGAATGAGAGGTGCGAGGGAAACAGGTACCCTCTGTAAAAGAAGATCAATATTAGTAATCTATTATAATCATATAACTAATTACATTTCATATATTTAATATTGCACATTGTTTATATTTCATAGTTTTATTCAATCATTGTAAATCATATATTTATTAAAATATTACATGTTAAAAAGAGTTTATTTATACCTATATAGAGAATATTAATACACATATATTTACACATTATAATTATATACAACTCACTCAGAATGGAGAGGGAGTCAGAAGCAGGGAGGAGTATTTGGAGACCTTTTAATTAGTTGACGTTCAAATAATTCATATTAATAATTAAACATTTAATAGTGATTCTGTAAAGATACAAGCATAGGGTTAAAAATTATAGCGAAGTTTTCAATTATAATACTATCACATCTCCACGTCTACAACGTTAAGACATAGAGTTTATTTAAAGAGTAAATATGTTATACAATCAGAAGTCTATTTAGAGAGATGAGGGAATCACATCTCTCTCTGAGTAATGTAAAAGACAGACTGCCTTAAGGATCTACATTCAGTGTTATTTAACACTCGCCGGAAATGTAATAGACTTTAGACCTTAAGTCCGTTTCTCATAAAAGTAATACATGGTTATTTAAACAATAGGTAATTTAATATAGCTGAGCTAGTCTAACAGGAGTCAGGAAGTTAATATTAAACATATAACGAGTGTGTAATACATTTAACTAAAATTGCTGTTTTGTTCATTTGAAAGTTGTAAATGCATTGATGACATATGGTCATCTATAAATTGTTCATTGTCAGAATTTCCGTATTTGTTTTTCTTGAGTTGTTGGAATCCATGGAACTGAGAGCCATCATCATCAGTAAACAGAGAGTTTGCACGTGACTAGTGCTCAGCATGCGTTTGGTACTCCCAGTATTATTTTCTCTCAGGTTGAAATCATGGGTGCCTGAATATAGTGTGGAGGCTGGAGTTGGTGTTAGGGCAGTTAATGGACTTTGAGAAGGCAGTGGTGGAAAAGAGCAGTTATAGCTGGGTATGCTAGATTCTATTTGAGTACAATAGAGTGTTTCATCCCAAGTAAAATAGTATGCAGGGTTGGTTAGGGGAAACCTCAAGGAGGTTTTTTTAGTTTCCCCCAGGGGAAACTGGGGGAAACTAGGGGAAACTTGGGGGAAACCTTGGTAGTCTGTTAATGATAAATGTAAGTTTACATATTGACCATTAACATGTATTACAGTAGCTATATGTCAAATGAATCATTGAGTCTAATGATCAATAAATGCATAATATGATAATATATTGGTATAACTACTTGTAATTAATTTATTCATCAATTAAAAATTATAATTGACAAAATTATAATATTTAAATATCTATAATGAATGATGATTAATATAGGTAGTAATCATCATTTCATTCCCATCATCCCAGTCTGCAGAATGTGTCTCTTCTCCCGCAGAGATTTTTAATTGAGAGACAGTTACTCTCTAGTCTCTGACTCTCAGTAGCAGATTCAGAATCTCTCGCAGCTGAATTAATGGTAACATAGGAATTAATTCATAATCTCCCGCAGCTAAATTAATGGTAACATAGGAATTAATTCAAGATCTCCCGCAGAGATCTCAAATTTCTAAATTTCAATCAAAAACTCCCGCAGAGAGTCTTGGAAAAATGTTCCATATTCTGCAGACTGGCCATCATCCCATGACATGTGCAATGTTAACTTTAAGGTATTGTAATTTTTATGGAACCAGTTCAGACTCCAGAGAACCAGAGTGCTCTATACTCAGTGACAAGTCGTAATTCAGCTTGCTAGTTACCACTGCAAGTTATATAATTGGCTATATTAAGATGTTAGAACTATTTACCGAAAGGAAGCATGTAGTACCAAATAATGGCAAATATAAAAGTTTAGTTTTGTCATATTTATCTACAGTGAACAATAAAAGAAATTCCAAATATTGAATATCAGTATATTTGATATTACTATCCCTTAGTTATGATGTTATCACAGTTTCTCACCAAGAAGTTATTATAAATCAAAGGAACACACAGACATTGTGAAGGGGTACATAGACTTTGTGAAGGGGCACACAGACATTGTAAAAGAGCACAACGACATTGTAAAGGAGCACACATACATTGTAAAGGAGCACACAGACATTGTAAAGGAGCACACAGACATTGTAAAGGAGCACACAGACATTGTAAAGGAACACACAGACATCGTAAACGAGCATAGTGACATCGTGAAGCCCTTGGATAAGTAATAAGTATAGCTAATTTAGGTTTCCCCCAAATGTTTTTTTCAGTTTCCCCCATTTTGGGGGAAACCTGGGGGAAACCTACCTTGCCAACCCTGATAGTATGTCTCATAAACTCACCATTTGTCTCTCCAGCTCTCTCCAAATTTCAACAAATCCTCTCCAAAATGATCAAATTATCATAAATTCTCTCCAAAATAACATTGTAGCATAGGAGAAAAATAGATAAAACTCGCCATTTGCAATTGAAGGGCTCAAAATAACTGTCACAAACTCGCCATTAAAATGGCGAGTTTGGACATGCTTTATTACTTGGGTTTCATCTTGAAGAGAAATTAGAGAATTTAGCATGGGTGGCTCTTGGCTAGATCCACAGGCTCCTAGGGCTAGATCTGAATGGTTTTGGTACAAATTTGGGGAATGTTGATTGCTAGCTTGTGAAAATATAGGGGTTTCAGGTATCATTTCAATTGAATGCTCAGAATCATTAGTATTTGTACTATTTGAACCAGTCTGCAGAACATGGGACATTTTTAACATTTTCTGTGCGAACAATCCTTAATTTCATCCTATGTATACATGTATTTTACTGAGAACAAAAGCCAAGATGGAGGATTTTTTGGAGAACAGTTTACCAGTTCCTGCAGTCTGGTATTTGAAGTGCTATCACTTTCATTGCCAGAGCAGCCAGACTTGTTATCAATTTTATCATGACTAGGATTTTCTTTAGGATTTTTCTTATAATCCCTTGATTTGTTTTTCTTCTTTTTAGATTTGGTTCTACCCATTTTAGGAGTAGATAGGATCACTCACTGAGTGTATATAAAGATGGAGGTAGCATAGCGCAGGTAAAAGTGATGCCAAAAAGTGGCGCCATGGGCGTGTCTTAACCCCAGTATATAGAATATGTAGTGACAATTGAGACGTTTAGTGTCCGTGACGTCATCACAGCAACACTATAAAAGGAAAATTGTCACTACTTATCACGCTATTGTCATCACTATGTATATTTTTTAAACTGTGGTCTAAACTAATGGCGCCCCTCCCACTCACATCAGTTTAACAGAATGCACGGAAAGGAGATGATGTGCGTGTTAGACTCGCTCTACCTCATGCACTTCTCGAAACCCTATTTTTTAAAGATTCAACAGTTACTTACGAATACAGATGATTTCTATGATAAAAAAGTGTACGATTTGATTATTAACTTTGCTTTGACATCTAACAAAAACTATAATTTTATTACAGTACAAACGAGATGAACAGAGAGAATGTATGCTCAAATCATAATAAATTAGCAACAAAAAAATACTATTAAACCATAAAAAATATAAGAATTTATCTATGGGTTAAAGCATATACTTCTCAAAAAGAAAGACAATGCTACTGACTATTTTCGACTAATTTATTGCACGAAAGTTTGAGATTAAATTACATTCTAAGAAAAAAGAAGCAATGCCCTATACACGTATATCCAGAAACTTAGTGTGACTTCACGACTTGATCATTTTATTAGATTGAATGTAAAATTTAAATATACTTATAACTCTTGCTGACATCTGATAAGCATGGAGAAAATATATGTATTAATTACTACAACAGAAGTAAATGAGAAATAAAAGTATTTTATGCACAGATGCAATCATTATATCGCTTGTTTGCGAGAACAGTGTCATAACTTGAAAAAAGCTGTTTTTCAGGAGAGGCGTATTAGTACTTGTAATGTACGTACATTTAATGGTATATCGTTAGGACATTTAGCTTCTCTAGCGGTATATTTTAAAGTTTCAATGATGATTTTTTGCCAAAATAATAAGCATTTTATGATTGATATATCTATATGGATAACTCTAAAATACATGTTTTTGTACTTATGACGTTGTTGCTGCAAACAAGCGATATATGAAAAGGGTTTAACTTACCCTTTTTGTTACATATGTTACATGGTGGGATAATACGTAAACCACCATAAAAATATCATTCATGAACATAAGTTGCATGGTGTGATTAAATATCTCCCACCTTATAATGCATCATATTATTTTCATTTACATTCAGTACTATTGAGTTTAATAATATATAATGATAAAAACCACCTGTGCAACTTGGTACTTTTTATTCTCAAATCTTATGACTCAAACAATTAAAGTCTGTTTCAGAACCAAAAACTATATCGCTAACATCAAAAGGAAGTTAGATACAAGGGACTCGTAGAGTTAGTCAGAAAGGAAAGTGGCTCCGTGAAAAAATTTATCTACCACGATTCGTTGGCCAAGCTCAGGTATGAAGAAAATCAGTTACTTAATTAAAAAGAATGTGGTTGCGAAAATGGAACTGACAGATGGAAGAGGAAAATGAAGAGTTGATGTTAAGTTAATGAAACCTAAATTCCTACCTAGCAAAAACTGTAAGAGGAAAATGAGAAGAGATAGTAAATGAAGCATGCAAGCCTACATTAGCATTATCCTCTAAACCAGAAAGTAGTGTTAAAAATGAGTTGTGATTGAAACAATTATGATAGTTTAATCTATTTAATTTAACTTTTGATATAAATATGATAAAATTGAATGAGAACCCAACTATAAAAAATAATGTTTTCATAAATCTCACCAATTGCGTGAGATTTCACAATTGGTAAATAATTTGTTATCAAAATTGTGATAGCTACAAACAGTACAGAACAGCATAACCTCCCTCGACTGTTACTCGATTAGCACTGAGCATTGGAGGAGGGGCATACGACCCCATTGAACCAAGTGGCAGGGGTGCATTGGGGGAAGACACGCCCATGGCGCCACTTTTTGGCATCACTTTTCCTTGCAAGACATGATGCCTCCATACCTATATATACTCAGTGGGATCACTAATCACTGTCAACTAGTGAAGGTTCGACCACCTCTCCTCTGTCTAGCTACTTTGAATGCTCATATCGTATAAGCCGGAAATTATTCTTCAAAAAAAGAGAATAATTTCCGGCTTATAGGATATGAACATTCAAAGTAGCTATTGTTTTTTATGAACTGCTTATGGTGCGTTCCCGTGTTAAGAACTCGAAGAACGTTCCTTCAAGGTACGAAGTACGGTCCCCTCGGTGTGCGTTCCCGTGCAACCACTTCAATGTGTACGATTCCGTGGCTTAGGAATTAATATCACTAATTAATTACCTAGAGATATCAATAATTTGGTTTGGTGGGTTTAAACCGTTTAATTAATTATCAATTGATCTCAAAACATGTAATATTATGTCAATTATTAATTTACAAAGAGGAACATGTGTTTCTCCCCGCCTTTTTCGTTTGTTTGTTTACGTTTGTGACGTCACGGCTGCCAAGAGGGACAGCTCGACGTACTCTCTACCGTGTCGTCGAGTTCCATGAATTTGACAAACGTTCTTCATTACGGGAACGGTTGGTTCTCGTAGAACTGAGGGACGTCCTTCGAGTTCTTTAAAGGTCTCCTCCAAGCAAATTTTTTATTGCTTAAATCAACGACACTAATGTTTCTTATCATTTTACTGCAAACCCCATCAAATTTGATAGCATATTTTTAATTTTATACGCTTTTAAAGATTTTATAATCAAAATTCTACAAAAGCTACTTTACTTCCGACTTTCTAATTTTCAGTCTGAAGAAGAAGAATGTACACCATTTGTTTTGATTGTCAACTAGGTATTTGGTTTAATAAATCTATTTATTATTCGTTTATAGGTTTAAATTTGGAAAAACTTATTATAGAAACGTTTATATACTTTTAGAAACAATTATATCTCAAAAGAAGGCCAAAAACGCGTATTTTGTTTAAAAATCTAAATTTGAAATCAAAACAAAGAGTGTACAATCTTCTTTCTCAGCGTCAGGTTGGAGATTCGCTCAATTGTTGTGTCGTAAAATTAGTTAAACTTAAAACTGAAAACTAAAGGGCCGTACACACGCAGGGTTTTTTCAGTCTTTCAACCGGACTTTTTGCTAAGCTCCTCCCACTTTTTCCACGAGACTTAAATTTGGCACCGAAAGTCCGAGACTTTTCAACAACCTTCATGTTCTATTGTTTTCCCCCAATCAAGAGATGCAATTTTCGAAATCTTCGTATAGCTAGTGTCAACTCATAAAATATATTGTAATAACACGATTGGTGTTCATTTTTAGCCAATCTTTGCTCCATCCATTTCTTTACCTTTAAGGTAAAGAATTCTCATATTTTCCTTTTTATAAAAGACTGCCAGTAAAATTATAATAGTAATGTTTCTTTAAACTTTTTTTTAGTAAAGTATATTTTAGTAAAATATCATATTACTATCTTTATATTATTTATTTCAACATATTACCTATTAGCTAATACCTTTATTTTATTTATTATAACGCAATACATATGGTACCTAGTACCTATACGTATTAATACCTTTACCTAAACTTTATATAATAGCTAAATTACATTTGTTGAGTGGATTAGGTTAATCATTTAATCAAATGAAGCGAAAATAATCTCGGTTAGATTATTACTAAATATTGTAATAAACTTCATAAAAAATTTCAAACTAAGGTAATTAGTAACTAAATAATCTTAGTAATCTAGGTAGGTATGTAGTTCTCTAGTAATTAATTAATCTGGGTAAAAGTAACCAACCTATATAATTAGTAAATAACTAACCCAGGTAAATGGTAATTAGTAATTTTAACTATCATAGGTAGTTAACAGTTACTAACTACCTAGGTTAGTTACCTAGTTTAAAAAAATGGGGGAGGGCTTTTGTCGCCGATATGAGTAGTTACTTTTGCAAGACATGTAAATCCACGAGATTAAAAAGTCAATCCACGTGTGGACGCTATTGACTTTTGAATCAAAAGTCTGGAGGAAAAGCGGAGAAAAAAGTCTGGTGGAAAGACTTAAAAAACCCTACGTGTGTACGGCCCTTTAGAGACATTCCCTCCGGGGTGGCTGAAAGGGGTAGACCTACTAAAATTCTTTTCCTTCTCTGTGGTGTTGCTGTTAATTTGAGGCTGGCGAAAAGGAATACAGCCAGTGACTAGAGGTGCGTTCCCGTGCTGAATAACTCGAAGAACGTTCCTTCAAGGTACGAAGTACGGTCCCTCGGTTAGCGTTCCCGTGCAACCACTTCAATGTGTACGATTCCGTGGTTTAGGAATTAATATCACTAATTAATTAGGGATATTCACAATCAATAATTTGGTTTGGTTGGTTTAATTAATTATCAATTAATCTCAAAACATGTAATATTATGTCAATTATGAATTTTATTAATTTACAAATAAGAACAGGTGTTTCTCCCGCCCTATTCGTTTGTTTGTTTACGTTTGTGACGTCACGGCTGCCAAGAGGGACAGCTCGACGTACTACCTACCGTGTCGTCGAGTTCCACGAACTTGACGAACGTTCTTCATCACGGGAACGGTTTGTTCTCGTAGAATTGAGGGACTTTCTTCGAGTTCTTCATCACGGGAACGCACCATTAGATGACAGCATGGCTGATGGCGAAGAGAGCAGAGCAAGTGGTTTAAACTTAATAACTTACCTCGAAGAAGACCGAAGAAATTAGTTTTCTTACATTGAGGTGAGTTATCAACACTACAGCATAGTTGGCGGAGATTCGATTCTATTCCAAAATAATTATTTTGCTATAAAAAACATAGGTCTCTGTTTGAACACTTAGTATCTATACTTAATCTCTTACGATTTTCGTGAAATTTATGGACTAGGGGGTTTAAGAGCTGTTCTTTCCAATGGTGTTGTCAGATTTGAAATATTTTCACGCATTCGCCGTCAATCACCAATGCGCAACTTCACCCGTAATGTTGAAGTGCGCAAGGCCACCCGGTCTGACGCTACGTATCTTTTTAGATGAGAAAATTAGGATACCATCATACCTAACTAGCCAGAATTCAGTTGATTGTTTTTGCAGGTTGTTTGTCTGTTTTGAGTGATCTGAGTAATCTTATGTTTATATGTGGTGTGTCCTGAGAAGACTGTTGGTAGTACTTTCATATTGGAGAATTTTTGTCGTTTTGGAGAGGAAATAGAAAATTTATAGAGACAAATTGCAACAAACATAAAATATCTGGAGATTCATTGGGGCGCACACTGAATTGCGGAAACGAGTAATTCGAGTAAACCGAGTAATTAAAATTGGCCGAATTACGGAAACGAGTAATTCGAGTAAACCGAGTAATTCGTTAATTGTTAATGTATTTTAACTGTTGACACGTTAAGATGTGATAATTAATGATAGGATACTATATTAATAACGATAAAAACAAAATGTATGCAAAATATATATGCTTTTTATCGAATTACTCGATTTCCGCAATTTCCTCTGATAGAGCAAAGTAATTCGAGTAAACTGAGTAATTGATGTTTTTTTCATTTGTTAATTGATTTTAACAGTTGATACTTTATTAAAATGATAGTAAACAGTTATGAGACTATTTTAATAACTTTAAACAACAAAATGTATGCAAAATATATATGTTTTTATCGAATTACTCGATTTCCGCAATTTCCTCAGAGCAAAGTAATTCGAGTAAACTGAGTAATGGATGTTTTTTCAATTGTTAATTGATTTTAACTGTTGATACTTTATTAAAATGATACTAAACAGTTATGAGACTATTTTAATAACTTTAAACAACAAAATGTATGCAAAATATATATGTTTTTATCGAATTACTCGATTTCCGCAATTTCCTCTGATAGAGCAAAGTAATTCGATTAAACTGAGTAATTGATGTTTTTTCAATTGTTAATTGATTTTAACTGTTGATACTTTATTAAAATGATAGTAAACAATTGAAAAAACATCAATTACTCAGTTTACTCGAATTACTTTGCTCTATCAGAGGAAATCGCGGAAATCGAGTAATTCGATAAAAAAAATATATATTTTGCATATATTTTGTTGTTTAAAGTTATTAAAATAGTCTCATAACTGTTTAGTATCATTTTAATAAAGTATCAACAGTTAAAATCAATTAACAATTGAAAAAACATCAATTACTCAGTTTACTCGAATTACTTTGCTCTATCAGAGGAAATCGAGTAATTCGATAAAACATATATATTTTGCATACATTTTGTTGTTTAAAGTTATTAAAATAGTCTCATAACTGTTTACTATCATTTTAATAAAGTATCAACAGTTAAAATTAATTAACAATTGAAAAAACATCAATTACTCAGTTTACTCAAATTACTTTGCTCTATCAGAGGAAATTACGGAAATCGAGTAATTCGATAAAAAGCATATATATTTTGCATACATTTTGTTTTTATCGTTATTAATATAGTATCCTATCATTAATTTTAACATCCTAACGTGTCAACAGTTAAAAGACATTAACAATTAACGAATTACTCGGTTTACTCGAATTACTCGTTTCCGTAATTCAGCCAATTTTAATTACTCGGTTTACTCGAATTACTCGTTTCCGCAATTCAGTGTGCGCCATTCATTGGGCACACTTGGCAAACTGGGTGACATGGACTAGCTTTGCACTCTGCCCACTGGGTGATGGGTGTTAGTGTTACTGTTGCATTTGGGAGTTACTTAATTTTTAATTTATGCATCTGATAATTAAAACATTTTAATCTGAAAATGAAAATGCTATACTACCTAGTAGTATCAGCATGCAATGGCAATGACCATTGACCAGTCTGTATTTGGTGCACTGAATTCCACTGATTTTTTCAAAGAGCTTAAAAATCCACCAGTAATTTTGCTGATCCACCAACATTTCTCCAATTTAGCCACCGGAAATTAATGGTATTATAAGGGTAAATAGCTAAAATTGCACTGACTTTGCTAGAATAATAATATATACAGATTTTTATAAGTTCCAGTGATGTCACTGGATCTTTTTTGATCAATATTTATTTAACCAATACTTAAATGATAAACATAATAAGCACACTAATTTTAAATATTATTATCCATTTCGGATATCATTATTATCACTTTTGGATATGGATATCTATATGATTTTTTGGTATCTAATATTATCTATCATTTTTTTATATTTTATCCTTTTTGATTAGCTATCTATATGCTTCTATGATATTATTTTATTTTTGGGATATCTTTATTTTTTAAGGATACCTTGTTTAGTAGAGTCCCAAGCTGTTGTAATTTGATTTATGGATTGCCCTTTTTATGGGCAGTTTTTTGATCCGAATGACAATCTCCTAAACTGATAATGATTGTTTGATGTACTAAATGCAGTAAGTTCTTTACTTTGGTCATACAAGGTTACTTGGTTATAACCTCTTATGAGATCAATCTTTGTGAACCATTTAACTCTACCAACCTTGTATAGACATTGTGTGATATTTGGCATGGGAAACTTTTAATGTTTGGTGGCCTTATTCAGCTTACGATAATCTATGCATAATCTCAATCCACCATCTGCTTTCCGTACAGGTACACAAGGCGAGGACCAATTAGATCCACTGTGTTCGATTATGCCAGTTCTAAGAAGGTCTTCACACTGAGCTTCTATCTCATTCTCTATTGGCTTTGGAAAATGACGAGGTTTTTGCCATATTGGTGTATAGTCATAAAGCTCAATGTGATTGGCACTAACCTTAGCTTCACCGATATCACTATCTCCAGTGCTGAGTGCTTCATTTACTGACATTAACATTTTATACACTTCTTCTTTTGATCATCTTTCAAGTGATCTAATTTTACCTCTTTTTCTAATTGAGTTTCTGTCCACTTCTCTTTAATATCCATAACATCTTGTTCAATTACCATAAAAATTTCACCTACTTTTCAGCTTGTTTAATTTTTCTCTTTTTAATTGTTTTATTTTGAACAATAATTTTCTGGTTATGATCATTAATGATACCACAATAATATTCAATATTATCATCTATCTTCCCTTCAAAATAGCAATCATCACAATCCATAGCTAAGTTAGAAGTTATTTGCAATACTTCACTATTAGCTACCAGGCTTCACAGTACAATCCTTGTCTGAATAAACTGAAACATTATTATAATTTCTTTCATCATTCTCATTTAAATGGATAGCTACTTAAATTAACTTTGTTTTTCTGTCCAATTCTCACAATTTTTCTTGGAAAATCTAAAATTACATTATTTTGTTTTAGGAAATCCATTCCCAAAATTAAGTTGTACTGAGAATTACTTTCATCCAACACATGCATTTCTTGACAGAAATTCATACCAGCTATTTCTAGTGTCAGTGTAATCATACCTTCTGTTACAGCTTTATTTCCACCATAAGCCAGAATTGTCTTTGTTTTCTGTTCATCTACTTCCAATTTTAATTTCATATCCATCCATCATTAGGTATATAAGAGCTATTAGTTCCAGTGACCAGTATCTATCATAGCTTTTGAAATAATAGAACATATTGTAATTGGAATTTTAAATAATTTAGCAGGTTTCAATTCATCAATTAGACATATTTCAGGTTAATCGTACTTACAGTTTTTGTCTTTCGAGGTTAGGTCTCTTGCCTCCAGATCTCCCCCGGCATCACTGGAGGTTAACCATTTAAATCATTTCTGACATTATTTCTAGGATAAGGTTGGTGTGAACGGCTTCTATCATTCCAGTTCTGATGGTCTCTCTTCTGAGGTGAAAATGATTGCCTTCTTCTTTTGGTGTTTAATTTTTCTCCCCAGGAGTTGTCCTGATATGATTTCTGTTGCCTGTATTTACAATTTCTTGAGAAATGACCTGCTTTCCCACAAGAGTAGCATTGCTCTGTTCTCATTCTGCATTTCTCATATGCAAGAGCGACAATGACCAAACTTTCCACAATGCGTTCAAGTTTGATTGAAAGATGGATCTGGTGGTTTCGGGAATCTATTTTGTTGCTGATTCCTGTAAATGGTAAATTGACTGTTCTTGCTGTTGGACATAGTTGGTTGTCTATTGAAGTAAGGTCTCTCTTTCCTCTGATCAGCTAATATCAGGCTTTGTCAAATTGATGACAACAACATCCTCTTCATTTTCTTTTATTGGTTGTCTCTCATTATTTTCAGTATCATAAATTTTTGCACATTTTTGAATGATTTCATATGGTAGTTTTTGATCTTTCAGTTTGTAGCTATGCACTTGATTATCAATAATTGACTTCAAATCTTTAGGAATAGTTTGACAGAACTTGTTGACTAATATTTCACTTGCTATGGACTTCTTTTTAGGAAAAGCCAATCTGAACATAGAGAGTAATCTATTCGAATAAAGCATAATTGATTCACCACCCTTCCTGCTTGCATTTTCAAAATCATTCCGAGCTGTACGCTTTCTCGATTCATCTTGATCCTTGTACCAAGATAATAGACTCTTCTTTACAGACTCATAAGTGTCATCAAGTTGTCTAACTGTTGTGAAGCTATCTATTGTTCTTCCTTTCAGATGTCGCTAAGCTCGGGTAACCATGAGTACTTCTTGCCTTTGAATTTTCCAGAGCAATACTCCTCAAATCTTTCAAGATACACTTCCAATGTCAAAACACCACCTTCCTCATAGATATCAGGGACAGTTCTGTTATCTAGTTTCTCCAACAATGATCCAAGAATACTGTCACTTTCTCCTGTCATATCCACTTTCTTCTTAGATTTCTTCTTTTCTTCATCCCTGTCTTCTTCTTCTTCACTTGGAATTTCATCTTCATCATTTACAGAATTTTCAACTTTTATTTCAGATTCTTCAATGTTCAGGTGTTTTCTTAATTCTTTGTTGATTTCTGCTATAGTCCTTTTTATCATCCATATCATCCGCATCTCTCTTCCTAATTTCTTGGAGAAATGTCTTCACAAATGACCAGCCCTTGTGTAAAGATTCTGCTTCTTCATCAGACTTGTAATCTGGTTCTCCTTCATCTGATGCCATTATAATTAATTATCTCTTCTCCTTTTCAGATGATATCAAGAAGAGTAATGAATAATGGGAATAAATTGTAGAGTTGAATCCTGGACATGAATTTATTAGAGATGAATCCTGGTCACGGCACCAAATGTGACGGGGCCCTATGGTTCAAACGTCATAGTTGAGGCTCGTTATTGTAAAGTGGTTTTAATTAGGTATGCATGGATGGTTGGAAGGGCAATGAGATGATTGGATGGTTGAAGTATATTGATGTTATGCTGATAGATATATACAAATTGGGTAGTATGAGATGCAATGAGGTACAAGAGTTCAGTACAAGAAACCAGTATAAAGAGAAGAGCCAGGCTGTAATACAAATAAAACATATCAATAGAATATTAATCAATATAACCTACTTAATCAAATTACATTATTAAATCAACAAGATACCCTGGCTCTATTAGTAGTATTAGATTAATACAATAGTTTCTCTCAAGCTTCAATAATATCATGAACTGTCAATCAATAGAATTAAATATACCTTGTGAATATTATCTGTAAATATATTTTAAACATAAACATTGGAAACATAAAAATACATAATTCTCTTAAACTCTTATTTACAATTAAATAGTCAATACACCCCGTTACAATGTTAATCCATTAAATGCTAGGGTTATGCTCTTCAATTATGAGAACTTAAATTTTTGTGTTAGATATTATCGAACTGTATCTTGGGCTTTATATATTAATCATCTCTTCGTTGTATGAACTGATGGAATACAAATATTTCATGATATGATAAAATATAGTTTGAAAGTGACTTGGAATTGGGTTTTAAATAATTTTATTATAATTTCAGAAATTAATTAATATTCATTCAAAGACGCAGTTATGTCTCTATATCCACTTCAAATATTTTCAAGAACCAAGGACGACCACCAGGATGTTCCTTTGTATGATTTCCCAGAAGAAGGTTGGTGATGAAGTTAGGCACATTACTTGAAAAAATTGTCATGAAAATGGAGAGATTGATTCTCAAACTGTCATAATTTTATTAATTTAGACTATTAATGGCTGTCTTATGCTATGTCTATTATTTTTTATATTCCAGTTTTAGAGGATAGTGCTAGTTTTATGCTCTTGTGTTAGTTAGGCTCTTAGGCTTTATTTATAATCTCCTCTAATTTCTCATAAATGAAAACATATAGTTAGCTGTCTAGTAATCCAATAATAAATAACTAAATAATAGTGTAATATATTTAATATTTGAGAAATATTACTTTTCCATGATTCTATTTTAAAAATCTCATTGCCACAACTTCTGTATTTTATTTTCAGATGGCATGGAAATTCATCACGCAGAGCGTACACTTCACCTCAGTAGTAATGCTATCAGCTTTCTGTCTCTATCACCTTTCTGTCCTGTGAAATGCTGCATCTCTGGTCTAACATATAAGGAAAAGGAACTATCCAGGTCACCTTATTTCATTCTCTTCATAATGGACAGCACTAATCACCTGCCTTCACACTGTGCTTTCATCAACAGAAGAGGTAAAACTCTATTGAAGGACAAATAGGATGAAGAAACTATCCAACATTTTGAGAATTTTCCTTGATCCAACAATCACTTCGACTCTTTATTCACAATTAATGATACTTACTCAAGCTCTAAATCTCTGAGTTTGAAGGATTCTTTGGATGATAGGACTCTTTAATCAGATATTGTATAGTACATTTATTCCAATTGTCCTTCAATTACTTTCATTGTTTTCACTTTTCATCTATTTTATTTGTACTGTCATTTGCCTTTAACATTTATAGGAATGTTTTGATTTGGTATAGCCAAAGACCATATTGAATTATTAACCAGACATCACATTACACACACCTTCCTGTTGTCAACATTATTTGTTAGCAATAGCTGATGATTGAATTCTCTATTTTCTTACAGTTATCACTAGTCACGTTCCTGAATATTTTATGTTCAAGAATGTTCTGCACAGTGATGTCTCTAAAGCAAGGATCTCTTTTGAAGATGTACCTTGTTTTTCTCCTGCTAAATCTATAGCATTCACTGTATATGATGTCCATGAGAGAGGTCAGTTGAAGAATACTTTAAAGAAACTCTTTCATTATGTCTTTTAGGTCTTTCTAATTACTTGTGACACTATTCTGTTTTCAGATCCTGCAGTCAACTCAATGAAACTCAGCATGAGGCATAGGATCAAAGACTCCTTTCCCCTCACTTCTCCATTTCTGTTCCAAAGTAAAGATGAGTTTAAGACCAAAATAGGCTTCCATGACTACGTTATGAGCGTTGCCTCTGTAAGCAGAAATGAAGCGGGGCCATACTTCTGTCTCCAAGAACAGTCTATTATTAGTAGAGAAAACATGATGCTGAAGAGTTATTCCAGATCTGAACAATACAGTGACCCCAACCCCCGCAAACTCTACTATTTTGTAGATGAGGAAACTAGCGTAGAATTCTCATTCCCTTCCACTTTTCAAGCTGTAAAACCGGAGTTTCCATTTTGCTACTATTGTCCCTACGCTGATGGAATCGTTAACAGGTTGTCTTCTCTCATCGTCAAATTAATGAAGAACAAAATTAAATTTGGTAAGTAATATGATAATTCATTCAATCTACTTTTTACACAATGAAACTGCCCTTCCATGGTATAGAAAAAATAATATTTCAAATACTTGGTAGCTAATATATATTGACTCAGTAAAAGTGAAAATTAAGAACAAAAGGTTCAAGGAGCTACAGTGAAACTCCTGAATCATGAAGCATTGGATCCTTCCTAATTCAGAGCCACTTCATATCTCGGGTGCACTGATAGTTCTAAGTTTTCTATGATTAAAATTATCGAAAGTTATGGGCATTGAGGGATAATTTTTTCTATAATTTAAATATAGAAAACTACTTCATAACTCAAGTGCTTCATAATTCAGGAGTTCTACTGTATTGTTTTTTCCAGATAATGATTCTTACGGTGTTGGTAGTTGTGGTCTGATAGCAGTTGGAGAGAAAGACTGCTTGAAAAGGGAAATTGTCGCTAAATCTGTGAAAGAAGCAAAATTCAATCTGGTAGAATGGGATCTCAGAATTTGCAAGGATGACAACTGGCTCAAAACTCTAGTGACAAAAGCTCTACAAAAGTGAGGCAGCAACTAGCTATAATTTGCTGATTTCAAATTTACAATGTTCGTATCATCTTATTTCATACATGGAACAACTTTTGTTTCTGACTGCTTCATGCAATTTGGCCTTCGGTTCTGAAGTAGACATTAAACCCCTACTGAACTATCATCTTCTTATTTTTCATATTGTTTCAGGACCCCGTCTGTGATTCTGGTTAGCTGTGGAGATTTGTTTTTTACTGAAGAGCATGAAAGTGGACGCGAAGCAGTTTCTTTCATCACAGAGGAGCTTCTAAAATCAGTGGTAGCTATGTCATTGATTATGTTGAATTGATTTTTTTTTTTTATTGAGCCCCCAGAAGCTCTATCCTGAAGCTGTCTGTGGTGAATGGAAGAGAAGGGGGTGGCGTCCCTTGGGCCCCGAATTGTTGTAATTTGGATTATGGATGGTCTGCCCCCAGGGGCTCTATCCTGAAGCTGTCTGTGGTGAATGGAAGAGAAGGGGGGTGGCGTCCCTTGGGCCCCGAACTGTTGTAATTTGGATTATGGATTGTCTTTTTTCAATTTTACCATGTTTATCATTTTTTTAACGCTACTTGCAGTTTTAGAGGATAGCGCTAGGGTTATGCTCTTCAACTACGAGGTCTTAGATTTTTGTGTTAGGTAGGCTCGTAGGCTTCATTTCCTATCACCTCTTCATTTTCCTCTTCCATCCGTGAGTGCAGCCACCGGTGCTTGTATCCCGTTTCGTCTCATTCCTTGGTAAGTGACTGCATTCACGGAGTAGCTTTTCTGCATCCATGAGCATTGTCACCGACGGTTGTAAGTGACTTTGTTCATGGAGCCACTCTATTGTCTGACTGCTTCTTCCAGTCCCTTGCATTCAATTTACTTTTGACGTCAGCGATATGGCCTTTGGTTCCGAAGCAGACGGTAAACCCCTACTTAATTATTTAATTATATATTTTTTTGATAAGTTTGTTGAATTTGATTTGTTACTTTCGCAGAATGCGGGAAGGTTATATTTTACCTGGCATTTATTTATTTATCATCTTGTTATTTGCTTAACTGAAAAAGTGTTCAACCAAATTGTCTGAAATTTGATGAACGATTTTTCAATGTCCAGTGACCTGCTGGTAGAATTTTGGGAGCGACCCGGTCAAAGGTCAAGGTCAAGGCCATTTATAAATGAATAACTCGAGAAGTATCCAACCAAATAGTCTGAAATTTGATGGGATGATTGGTCCATGTCGAGAAACCATCTGGAAGAATTTTAGGAACGATCCAATCAAAGGTCAAGGTCATTTATTACTCAAAAAGTATTCAACCATATTGCATGAAATTTGGTGGGACGATTGGTCATTATCCAGTTACCAGTTTATTAGATTTTTGAGAGAGAACAGGTCAAAGCGGTGGCGAAGGTATGCGCTCTACCGAGTACACGTAATCTAGTTTTATATAATAAGCTCATATAATGACCTCTAGAATGTTCTAGAAGAATCTTTAAGATGCAAGATGTTGCAATAGTTTAGATTTATTACTAATAGAAGATTGAGAAGAGAAAATAATTTTAATTTAATAATTTTATTCAATACAATCAGTTACATTCGTACTGATCATTATCACATTATTTTCAGAAGGAAGAGGTTCTTCTGATTGTCACCTCAGAACATCCACACAATGTATCGACAAAGCTGAAGAATATATTTGCACAGTCATTCTACGTTCAAACGCCCACTAATTGTGAGCGTAGAGAAATAGTCAAGAAAATACTGGAAGACAGGGAAGACACTCTAAATAGCATCACTGAGGAATTTGTAGATGAAGTTTCAGATAAAACTAGAAAATTGAGTGTCAGGGAAATGTGTTCGGGTGTACTAAAGGAGTATGGTGAGCATTTTAATACATCTCAGTCCATACGAGATATTAAGCCTAGTTCATAGGGGGCGTGTGAAACTAGGATCGTACAGCGGCTACATTGAGCGGATCTTCTCTGAAATCGACCAACCACTTCGAACAAATATTTGTATATAGGATACCAAGCTCACAGAGTATTTAGTTAAGTTATTTATAAAAAAAATTGTACTTTAGCAATTTAAATAATTTTATTCAGTGAAATTTAGTAATTTATGTTATAAATTACTTTAATACATATATATGGAATATATTACTTTGTTCTAATAACTGTCTAGATATCATTGGTATCATATATACAGATAATTATTTTCTTCTTATATTTTGAAGTGGTTGGTCAATTTTAGAGAAGATCCGCTGTAGCATTGTAATGCATATCGGCGGCTAGAGCCACACGGCTGTAGACGTGCGGATCTTGCAACTTCAGCCGCTGCATTGGAAGTCCACCTTTAAGTCTGCAACTGACGCCAGTCTGCTGAAAGATGATTAGGTAATTTTTTTAGAAATTATTCATAATTGCTTCTTTACAAGCAAATTTAGCTATTGTTATATTTAATAATAAAATGTTCTTTAAAATCATTTTCTCTCATATCCCTCAATAATTAGGATTGTGATAATATGTGCAAAATTCTCATAGAAATGAAATGAATATCTGTAATATGAAAGAAATTAAAAATGCAAATGTGTTTACACCTTTTTTGGCATTTGCATATAGTTTTTTTTTTCAAATATGTCCATGAATATCATCACTGTGGAAATAATCCTAATAAAGTCAACTATTATATAGCGTCACAGAATAGAGGGAGGGATCTACTTAAGAAAAATATTTAAAACTTGACCAGATATTTTAATTATGTCCTATCCAAAGAGGTACGATAGGAAAAATGAACAAGAAAATTGTTATCTCGGAAAATGAATGAAAAGATCCTAATGTGTAAAAAAGAGTAAAATCCTAGCACTCTCCATCACTGGGTTAATCAGATATTGTTTTCAACATCTCCCAAGATTGAAATTTAAAGTTTCAGTATAAAGCAATCGGCATAAGAGTGATAATCAGGGTTGTGACAATATGCTCTCCAAATCATAGATCTTGAAAATATTATAGACGGAGAGAATTAAACAGTATTGAATGGTTCTAAACCAGCGGTATATAGTATTCGATACCGTTTCGTCTATGATATTCTTGGGATCTAGGAATTTAAGGGCATATTGTCACAACCCTAGTGATAATACTGTAATGAATGCAAGGCTAAGATCCATCTACTAACTCGTACCCTTCAGTATCACAAGGTCAAGGTGTCCAACATACAGATTCCTTTATAATCGGGCATTATTGTACACCCGAAGAAGCTAACAACCGTGGCTGGTAAATTCTACCATCGGAGAGTTCCTCTGATAAGATAAAATGTGCCGCGTTTGGTAGGAATCTTCTAAGAACAGCTCTCACCATCCTCAAGGTTTGATAGTGAAAAATGTTGCTCCAAGATAATGTAAGTAAGATGTATACTCTAAAATGTAAAATACTGGGTGTCTCAAAAAAAAAAAAACGTTACCCAAATTTCAATGGCTGTAATTCAAAAACTATTAAACTTATGAAAAATTTGAAAATCACATTTTGTTTATCAACATTTATTCCATATCTGTACAAAATTTTAGATGAATATATCCAACCGTTTTCTTTATGCAGTATTTTTAGTGACCGATACTAAAAACCTGTTTGCGCACTTTTGGTTTAACTTCGAATTTTAGTATATTAAAACCATGGTTTTAATAACTTTCCAACAGTTTATTAAAATTGTTTATTAAAAAACGTTACTACAACAATAAAAGACGTTTAAAACAATCAAACTGTTCCTCCTATAAATAATTTCAGGCGATCTGTTGGGCCATTCGTTACGATGATTCAGGGTGATAATGCGTATTGCCGAATAGCTATTTAGTTTTTCCTTACAGCAACAGTTCTGAACCCATCAGGTTCAATTGATTCTGTTTCCATGTATTTCTCTTAGTCTTGGAACGATTTTATCATTTATTAGATCAAGGCATCTATCTCCATTTAAATTAGTTTTTGTAAAAATAAGGACGGACGGCCAAGTCGGCCATTGTTACCTAGTCCAATCCACACACAGACTTTCTCTCACGAAATTCTTATGTCAAAGTTGAACGTAGGAGGTTGGTTCTTCGGTGCATATGTGTGAACGTTATGATAATTTATTTTGCCCTTCAAATGAAAAGTGGTCTCATCACCAACCACATTATCGTCCACAAACCGGACATTTCTTTTCTAAAAGCAATCAGCAAAATTCAGCCGCAAAGGAAGATCAGTATTTAGGTGTTTGTTTCGCTCATACATCTTTTAAGGATGTCACTTCAAATCTAAGGTTACAAATCTGTTGAATGTAGATTTAGTAATATCTAATCCACTTTTTATTGCATTGATTTGACAATTTTCTGTAAGTGCTTCTTGAACAATTCGAACTGTGAAATAAGTGTTTCACTGAAAGTGCACAAACAGGTTTTTGGTATCGGTCACTAAAAATACAGCTAAAAGAAAACGGTTGAATCGATTCATCTAATATTTAGTACAGATATAGAAAAAATGTTGAGAAACAAAATGTGATTTTCCAATTTTTTGTAAGTTTAATAGTTTTTGAATTATAGCCTTCGAAATTTGGGTGTCGTTTTATTTTTGGGACACCCTGTAGATTGAACGTTTAGGGATAACTTCAATGCTTTATATCTGCTGCACATTTACAGCTAGAGACACGAGATGTCAGGATTTATTTAAAAAGAACAAGGGTTTGTTTTTCAATATTACCTTGAGATATCTGAAATTAAATGTTAATTTTGGAAAAATAAACTTTCAATTTGTGCAAAAAAAATGTTTTTAGGAAAACGCTATATTTTTAGCAGTTTTTTCAATTTCTTTTAGCTATAATTTTTTTCGAATTTAGATATATAAGAAAAATCAATGTTATATAATAGAGCACTTCTGTTTCTTTCACACGAGCCATGTCATGTTTCTCTACAAAAAAAACCATGAAAGTAGTAAGTGTTCAGGAAAGACTATGACATTCATATCTACCATCAGGTCACTTCGCTCTAGAGCAGTGTTTCTTAAAGGTCCCCTCCAGGCAAATTTTTTTATTTCTTTAATCAACGAGGCTAATATTTCTTATCATTTTACTGCAAACCCCATAAAATTTGATAGCATATTTTTTATTTTATATGCTTTTAAAGATTTTTATAATCCAAACTCTACAAAACATGCTTTACTTCCGACTTTCTAATTTTCAGTCTGAAGGAGAAGAATGTACACCATTTGTTTTGATCGTCAACTAGGTATTTGGTTTAATAAATCTATTAATTTTTCGTTTAAAGGTTTAAATTTGGATGAACATATTATAGAAACGTTTATATACTTTTTGAAACAATTAATATCTTAAAAGAAGACCAAAAACGCATTGTTTGTTTAAAAATCTAAATTTGAAATCAAAACAAAGAGTGTACAATCTTCTTTCTCAGCGTCAGGTTGGAGATTCGCTTTATTGCTACTCACAGAGTATTAAAAAACTTTAATAGCAAATATTAAAATATATACTGAACCGAATTGTATGCAGTTTGCAGAATAATGATCGTAAACCTTAGTTCTATAATATTATGCAATAAACTCATTTTTTCCCCGGAGCCTGGAGAGGACCTTTAAACTGTGAGTAAATTACCCTAAGCAAGGTGTTTAAATATTCCACAGGGTCACGGAATAATTGTAGTTTTTGTTTATTTTTTTGGTTAGCTGATTACGCTACTTACTTTCCTGCAGCATCCTTATTTTATTGAAGTATGACCATTGTCCAATTGGTATTTTTTTTATTATTTAGAACATTAACAGTATTATTTATCCCTTTATATTCCAAGAAACTTGCAGTATAGGGTGATAGAAGTATTTAAGTGGGGTGAAGCCTGAAGAAACTAACCACAGTTTATGAAACACCTCTCTAAGAGTCTAGAAGGATGTGTCACTTAGACTAGCGACACATCCTTCTCATACAAAAGTCTGTGCGGCACTGATTTCTTATTGGAGCATAGTGCAGAGGTGGTTTTATTTCCCCCAAATCAACTCTCATCCCACATCTGGTGTGCGGAAGGGTTGATGCGTTCTTAGCACCCCATCCACCTCTTAGCCGCCCATCCACTGTATACGTTACAGACAATCTATGACTGTAATAATTACAATGTATTCTAAACACCTGTACCTAATATTTTTGTTGACATTAATGGCTTTTCCGAAGGGCATCGATTCCCTGAATGGAAAAGAAATCCAATATTATTCTGTGAAATTTTCTTTGTTATCTTTATGAAAAGTGAGTTTGGAGTTTTCAGGTAAGGGTGGCTGGTTTCATTTAGAAATAACTATGGAATTTGAAGATTTTTTCAAGAAGATGCAGTTTGGACTTTTATTTCAGCTGTTGTGATTTTACTGTTTTCATCTGGAGAGGAAATACCTATCAATTATAATAGCCCGTAGATTTTCTACCTAATCACTTAACTGTCTCTTCAGTTCTCGAGTTTCAAAAGATATTGCAATTTGGATTATACAGTTTATGTCACTAGTAATTTTTAGCAGTTTGCAATCACTTTAGATTTGGCGTAACGTTTGAGTACCTATAAACACCATCTTTGGTAAAGCCAATAAAACAGCTCAACATCGAATAAGTGGAAGACTTTATCTTTTTCTTATTATTCACCTTTGAATTGCAATATTTAATCAAAATTGACCGCTTAATTTGTTATTTGTATATATGTTTCACGCCATTTGCCTATTTGCACAATCTCTAGAATGCGCTGCGCGTTTTTAGGATCATTGAAAATGCACGACAATCTCGAGAGTGTGCAAGGCGGGTAGAGGGTATGAAACAGGACCAACAGTGATGGAGTAGATAATCAATTAATTATGCATTTAATTTGTCCATTTCATCCAAATATGATAGTTAATGCTATACATAACTAGATTATGTGCACTCGGTAGAGCGCATACCTTCGCCGCCGCTTTGTCTCGAACTCTCCCAAAATTTAATAAATTGCTAACTGGATAATAACCAATCGTCCCACCAAGTTTCATGCAATATGGTTCAATACTTTTTGAGTTATAAATGACCTTGACCTTTGACCAGATCTCTACCAAAATTCTAACAGATAGTTCCTGGACTTTGACCAATAATTGTACCATCAAATTTCAAACAATTTGGTTGAAGAATACTTTTTGAGTTATTGAGTTATAAATGGCATTGACCTTGATCTTTGACCTTTGACCCGATCGCTCCCAAAATCTGATAATATGGTTCCTGTATATTGACCAATCGTTCCACAAAGTTTCATGCAATATGGTTCAATACTTTTTGAGTTATAAATGACCATGACCTTTGACCGGGTCGTTCTCAAAATTCTACCAGCAGGTCACTGGACATGGACCAATGGTTTCACAAAATTTCAGGCATTGTTGGTTAAATACTTTTTCAGTTAATCGAATATCAAGATGATAAACAAATATATGCCGATGAAAATATGACCTTTCCGCATTCTGACAAGGTAATAACTTGATAATTAAGCTAGAGTTAGTTACTTAATCTTGTGATTGTTGCACATTTTCAAGGTCCTAATAACGTGCGGCGCATTCTCGAGATTGTATAAAATCAGCAAATTGAGCGGAACATATATATGATTTATCAGAATGTTTGGTTGCTTTAATTCTGAAGCATCCTGTTTAATTACTTCAAACTAATTCATGTTCAGTTGATCCTTTAATAATTAGTTAGAGGAAATTAATTAAATAGCAGATGTTTCGTAACTAGATTTTAACCTGATACATTAATTTAAAATATAAGGAAAGTATTAAATGATACTCTGTATACTTGTAGTAAGAAGTTAATTTTCTGTACGATAATAAATTTTTTCTTTGGATTTTGACATCTAAATTTTCAACGTCCATTGATTATGTATGAATTAAATTTCTGTAACTGACACTCAATAAAATTCTATTCACAGTTTAAATACAGATGAATTCTAATATTATTTACTGAAAATTGTATATCTTTTTTTCAAAAGGTGATATAAACTTAACGTTGGTTATTTTTAGAATTCGAGTAGGTATAGAAAAAACAGTCAACGTCGAATTTAGATAAACTTATTTAAATTGTGAACGTAAATCTTTTCTAAGGGATTATTTTACCAGATATTTCTATATTACTATAATCTGTAATAATAATATAATTAGTTTGTAATAATTACTACAAACAATTTATTGTGGAAATTTTGTGAGAAATAAAGAAAACTGTTTAATGATTTGCCTCGCCTAGAAATAGTGTCAATATTGACCACGAGGGTCCCACAGGCCTGTGAACCACTGGGTAAACATTGAGATGCTTTTCTGTGTACTGCCTTATTAGAAAAAGAATGGCTTGGGGAGAACAATTTCTGCTCCTTTAGCATCCATTGAGAAAAAAATTAAAACGAATAGATTGGAGACTTGAATCTTTTATAAGAAATAAACAATTTATAAGAAATCAATTAAATTTCTTTCTTTTATAATTTATTTGTATATATAATTTTTTTCTATTGTTTTAAATTTTTTATATTCATTTGTAAGAAATAAATAATTATTGATCTACGTTTTGGGTGAAATTGTAGGTATATAACAATTGTATACGTATTTATATTTATAAAAGTAAGAATAAATAACGTTGAAGTAACTAAAATGTGTTAAGACTGTAAACTATTGCAGAAAATAGCAGCATTTAAATTCAGTTAATATATTTTCATGTGTAGCACTGGCACAGGTAAAATTATGGGCTCCTGCCTCCCTTTTTACTAGACCTGAACACATTGTCTTCTCCAGAGTTTATTATACTCCTGAGATATAGAATAATGACACCGTACCCGGACACGTACAGTTCTCGGAAACTTAGAAGTCATGAACCAATCTGACCTTAAGAAAATTCCAATTTTTACTCCACTTTCCGATTACTTTGAGTGTCTGAGTACAGGGACGCTCTTCTAGTTATAGTAGATATATTTTGACATCATTGCTACCTAATTGGTTATGATTAGGGTTGTGACAATATGCTTTTAAAATCATAGATCTTAAGAATATCACAGACGAAATGAAATGCCATCGAATGCTGTATACCGCTGGTGTAGAACGATTCAATACTCTTTAATTCTCTCCGTCTATAATATTTTCAGGATCTATGATTTTAAAAGCATATTTTCACAACCCTAGTTATGATAATGCCTTCACACGAAGTAGATGGTCAATCCCATGACCCAAAGAAGGGTTTTGACCCTCTAAGACCACGCCCTGCACTATTGGGGTCAGTCTGTCACTTTAATTAATATAAATCGCAGGTAGTTTGTTGTGTGACACTAATTAAAAAGCTTTTAGCGTGACCTCTGGTGGTGCTTTCTGGTACTTCCTGAAAATGCACAGTTGCCAATTAGTCTAATTAACTTGAGAATTTATTCACCTGTGAGTTTAATTGGAAGGGTAATAAGGAGTAGGATCTATCTACAATATTGAGAATTTTACTTAAAGATTTCGGTTATAAAGGAAAAGTTAATAGCCTATAAGTATTTTTTTCTCTTGCAATGACTGACTTCTTGTTTACATTTTAGGTATTATTAAGTATTGCCAAACTGCTTATGGCCCATACTATACTAGCAGTTTCACCGCCGCGTTTTCACTGCTCTTTTTAAGCGTCTCAATTAATCACGGTTAAATGAATGGAAGGCGGTAGTAACGCTAGTAAAGTATTCAAATTTACCTTCAATTTATTTAACCGTGATTAATTGAAGACGCGTAAACAGGGCAGTGAAAACGCGACGGTGAAACTGCTTGTATAGTAGGGGCCTTAGTTGAATTTTTTGCATAATTTGCTAGTCACGATTTAGTATTTTATTTGAAATATAGAAACATTTTTAAGTGTTGCTATCAATAATAATAACAATAATATATTATTATACAGTAATATTGTTCTCTTTAGGACACAATGTATTATTATACAGTAATATCAAAGCTATTATACAACAGTAAGATACGCTCTGGCCAATTTGTGTTTCAAAAGTGCGTTGTGGCGCCATCTGGATTTGAAGGCGGGAAGTAGAGAAACAACAACATTTTGTGGTGTTTCAAAATATTTGATTATTATTATTATTTTACTGGAAAATTAATCTTTCAATCGGTAGAGTAGACACAGTTAAATAAAAAAAAGATGATCAACACCAAATATTGTTGTTGCTTTATTCCCTGCTTTCAAATCCAGGTGGCGCTTTTTAATACAGAAATTTCCGAGAGTGGTGTATCTTACTGTAGTTTAATACCTTTGGTAGGTAATATTGCTATATTTGAAAAAAAATATTAATTTTAGGGGTGCGAGGTTTGAGTGAAATTTCTTGAAACCGAATTATGGATCACTTTTATTTTTAATGATTTAAATGATTTAATTTTTTTTGAGTTAGCTGATTATTTTTGTATCTTGAAATAGCTATGTAATTTCTTTATAAAATATTGATGTACAATATTCACATAATAGTACCAAAGTTTAGCTCTATAAATTGGTCCCCGGCCTTTGTTGTTGATTTGTCTACAAAATTGATCTATATTAAAATTTAGTGATATTAGATTAAATAATAGTAATCTATTGACACAATAATTATATTATCTTCATTAAGATAATATATTAGAACTTCAATGATAATAATTGTAATTTTTTCTAATTTATATGGAAAGTGAATATTTTTTACTTTACTATTAATATTTATATATTTACTATTAATATTTATATATTTACTATTAATATTTATATATTTACTATTAATATTTAGAGTTAAATTTAATAACATCTACGTCAAATAGAATAACAAGAAATTAAATTTTTAATATGTTAGAAACTAACTGTTTTATATATTTTATATTTATTATTTATAACATTGATTTCCTTACGAGTAGAAAAGCGAGTAGTTATTTCACAGCGATGGAATTAGTTTCAGCATGGAGTAGCTTTTCTGCATCCATGAGCAGAATTAAAAATGGAGAATTTAAGTTTGAAGAAAAATTCAAATTAGGTACAAAATATCATGTTTGAACAAGTTTGAACTTGCTTAAGCATGTTTAAACTTTTTAAAACATGTTCAAAACTTATCGAGCCGTTAAAGTTGTCACTTTACTCACAAAGTTTTCAATGAATTTATTCACACCTCAGAGGAAGAATGAACAGATCGGAATAACAAAAAAGAACAAATTATAAAGATAAAGAATACACAAGTAAAGTTAAGTCAGCGCCGTTCCATCTCAGTTTATTGGCCAAATATTCCTATATTATTCGTACGAAGATAAAAAGGAGGTTCATTAACATCTGTAAAGCTGATGATTTACTTCATCCTGGAGAATTTCATTTCGATATTCGAATACCTATTATCTAACCGCATTCAATGTTGTAAAGTTTATTGAAGTTTATTAGTACGCTTCTTTGGAGGAAAGTAATATGCAACCTCTCAAAAGGACCACAGAAAACGTCTTTACTAACTGCTTTCTATTTAATTCGTATATAGCAACATGTAACATTAAACTAATTCAAATAAAGCCAATTAAAGGTACGTATGAAGTATATGCTAGGGAATATTAATTTCGCTGAACCTGCTCCATTCCTGATATCCATGGAAGATTTATATTTGAATTCCCTCTTGTTCCCTTGGATATTGAGGGAATATCTCTTCACTATTCCATTTCTATCCCCTTGTTAATGAGGGAATATCTAGGAAACATTCCAGTGATAATGTATTTAAATCCCATTATTATTCCCTTGATATCATTGGGGATATCCCCAGGTTGAAAAAACGGTCAAAATGAGGTATCCCCTCGATAACATAGAGGATATTGGGGGAACAACCCCAACGAATTTCCCCGGAATATCTCGGGAATAATGTTTTGTTACTTGGGTTACGTTCCTAACAAATGGTTATTAGTGGGAAATTGAACATAACAGACCTTAGTACATGTTATAATAATATTAAATTTACAATGATAGTTCGAAGTGTCTGCCTCAAAGCTTCACTTCATACAGGACACCTTATCTTATCTGAAGAGACTCCTGCAAACGAAACAACATTCTCCGCTCCTTGCACCAACAGCTACTCTTGCAACAAGATCCATCTCAGACTCCACAGGTGTTTCGCGTACACCAGTGATTTCATATGGCCCAATAAATAGAAATCCAATGGTGACAAGACTGGATATCTCGTAGGCCATGGCATTGGCATTTTGCACCCTATCC